>JAPKLX010001548.1:0-20058 GCA_026898415.1 Leonotis leonurus
GATCTCTCCCACCAGATCCTTTGCATCATTTCTGTCCATGTATAGCTCAAAAGCTTCATCTGGAGTCCCCTCAAGATAAAGAGGTTCTTTGAGAAAATATCTGCACATTATGAACCCATATTTCAACCCTTCGAATCCCTCCTTCAGATGATCTGGGACCCAGTTGGTCTCTCCCTGTTTTGTCAGTGATCTGCGTATGGGGGCAGAAGAGAACCAACTTGATCCAGCTCTTTTCTTTTTCTTGGAAGGTTGGGATGAGCTGCTTGGAGTGAAGGTTTTCTGTGCTTGGAATGAGGGTAAGCTGGCTTGTTTCTTGGCAGTGGATTGACCAGATCCCGATATGCTCTTCTGTTTAGTTTGAGCTGCTGTCTCTTTCTTCTTCTCCTGTGTAGCAGACGGCAGCTTTTTCTTTCCAAGTCCTTCCCCCTTTTCGACATCATCAATGAGGGATTGAATGAATGTCTTGAGAGAGGTGACCTCGTTTTTCAGCTCAGCGATCTCCTTGTCTGATTCAATTCGGCTAGATAGCAGCGAGGTAATGTTGAGATCTGAATCGTTGATCTGCTTCTGAAAAGAAGTCTGCGTGTTGGCCAGATCAGTTTTAATCTCTTCTTGAGCTGCTTTGATGTCTGCTGTCTCATCAAAATAAGCTTTGATCAGAGAGGATGTTGGATATTGCAGATCAAGTAGCTTCCTTTCCACAAAGCTTTTGCCATCAGTTTCAAACTGTCGAAGCAGTGATCTGGTGTATGAGTTAGCGTCCTTGACCAGATCTGCTGTGAGACCATCAGTCTGCTCCTTGACTATGGTGTGAACCATGTCTTTCTCCTTTTCTGCGAAGGCACTGATGATTTTGTACATTTCTTTCACTTTGAATTCTGTAGAAAACAGATTCTGATCAATCTGTGCCTTTCGTTCTTCAGCTGCAGCACGATCATCATCTAACTTCTTACTGATCTCTTCAATTTTCAGTCTGCAGATTTTCCTCAAATCAGAATCGACCTTATTGACCTGAGCTTGCAGGTGGTCGTTGAATTCTGTTAGGATGCGTGTGGCTTCGTCTTGGACCGTGGTCAGCGTTCCATACATGTACTGATCTACCTTCTTGGCAATCAGATCTCGGATATGGACATTAGATAGGGATTGATGCTGGTCCATCAATATATCTTCCATGGTATAAGTCTGCACATGTACATTCTGTGCCGCTGCCACACCAGGAGTGATAATGTCATTTGTAAGTTCACCTCCTATAGTTTGGCCAAGAAATTCGTCCTCTGTTGGTGCAGGTGGTGTAGTGATCTGTACACCAGTGTCAACCATGACCTGATCTGGTGCAGGTTCTGCTATTGTTGCACCCGGTTGGTGAACACCAGATAGGGCAGTCTGATCAGCATCTTCATCCACAACGCTGTCATAAAATTGTATCTTGCCAGCCTTCTCATAAATCTCTCTCAGATTGATCTGCAGCTTCTGAGCTTCGAGCTGGGCAATGGCAAGAATGGAATGTGAGAAGCTTTCTCTTAGCTCAGCAACAGAAGAGACTTCAAAAATGTTTAGCAGCGTGGCTTCCTCTGCTTTGAGCTGAGCAATCGATCTGATCTTAAGTAGAGCATCTAGTACATAGAACTCCTTGTCTTTGATCAGCAGCAGCAATTTTACCCTCTTAGCTGCATCATAGCTCTCAGGAGTGAGCTGGATGCCTGGAAAAGTGCTGATTACTGCTCTGTCAGCCTCTGCTTCAATCAATTTTATAACAGACTGAGCTGTTTTCTTTTCAACATCTTCATCCGAAGATTCAGTTTCTTCCTCATCTCCCTCAGCGATCTGTTCTAGAGGCTCAGCAGAAGATGAGCTTATGGTATGAGCTGGGGAGAAGTCCTTGGACTGGTCTGGGTTGAAAGATGATATGGGAGCCACTTCTTCTGGTTGGTCTCCTATGAGAATCTCTGCTTCCTCAACCTCCTGGTGAGGGAGTGTAGTTTCTTGTGCTGGTTCTGGGCTCCGTTCTGTATCAACCAATTTTTGAAGCTTTCGTCGTTTAGGTTTTGGTGGTTGAGCGGCTGTAGATAAGTCAGTTTCAACCGAGCTGGCTCTCCTGGTTGTTCTCTTGGTAGGAGTTTTCTCGGATGGCTTCTCCTTATTGACCTTGGATTTTGTGGGGTGAGATACTGGACCAGATGGAGGGATCCAGATGGGATTTGAGTTCCCCATCTCCATCAGAGCATTGAAGACAACCGAGTCTTTAACTCTAGCAATCAGATTTGCTGAAATGCCCATTGACATTTCTATCTGATGCTGGTCCTTGGGAAAGTGTTGTCGTATGTTGAACTCTACCACTGTATCCCATGTATGGTGAGGAAAGAAAGATTCAAGCATATAGCTGATCTTTGTGGAATGTCTCAGGCTGCTTCTCTTGACTTCGATGCCTGGTGAGCTACCCTTCACCACTAGGATCATCTTGGCCTCCTTTGCCAAGAGATCGTATAAGATCCTACTCCAGTTTACTGGCAAATTAAGAACGACTGCTGCCAATATCTTGAACTTCTCAGGAGTCACCTGGTCGTAAGACCCGTTGTGATTGAGGAAAATTCGCTGTACGAATTCAAACACAATCCTGAATTCTGGCGCGAGAAGTGAACGTACAAACATCCTGTTTGTGTAGTGGATGGGAACTATCATTACCATCTCCACAGCCTCTTGCAGCTGTTCTGTAGTGATTTCCCCTAGTTCTAGTCCCTCATCTTTGACCTTATAAGCAGCGTTGATAAGGTTGATGACGTTGTAAGGAGTGTTACTGACTGTGTTCCCTTTACTCACCCTGATGGTGGCTTCTTCTCCACCTCTTTCTCCCTTCCATGAGAGATAAAACGCTGCGACATCCTTGGGCAGGAAGTGCACAGGGTGTGAAGTGATAATTTTGCAGAAACCTACAAAGAACACGGTAGTATAGATGTGAGCACTATCCTTCCATCAGTGAAGTATAAGTGCCACAAGAACAGTTTATGCAGTTCAATGTATTTGACATACAAGAAAATAAATACAGAGAAAAGATATATATATGCAATTGAAAGCGATTAAGAACAAATATGAAACCTTTGCACTGACGAACGAGATCAAATGCCTTCTCCAGTTTATGAAACCCGAAGGTGTCAAGAACCGCAAAAAGGTCTTGGTGAATATAAGGTTTCAAAAATGTTGCTTGTTCCAGAAATACAGACGATTTGGGAGCCATTTTTGTTAGAGAGTGAGAGTTTTGCAAGAGAGAGTTTTTGGAAGATGAAAATTTTCCAAGTGTTTCGTGAATTTTGAAAGTGTGAGTGATACACGAAACGCCTTATCAATCTATATAAGCGAGAGAGAAGATAATAAAGGTAATAAAATATTGAGAAATCCTTCCCTTTTTCAGCTTTCCCGCCTTTCTATGTACTAGGTTTTCAACCCATTGTTGCCTCTCTTGATCGTATGATGCACGCGCTATGATCGAACGGTTGTGTGTTGGTGCGTTGTTTTTGATGCAATCTTTTATCTCCTTTTTCTAGATTTGGTAGATATTTTTCTCGATCACGTCTCCCAATTACTGCATGCAATCATCAAAAATAGATGATCTTTAAATCTAAGTGTCAGAATAGTGATAATTAGTCGCCGTATACAGTTGACCTTTCCCCCTTAACCAAGTAATGGATTAATAAATATTAATCCACGTGTCAATATGTGATCTGGTTGAGATCAAACTGGTTGAGCTTTTGTTAACCACTTTCTGTTCAAAGCTTCTTTTATCTCTCTGGTTGAGGCTGTTCTGGTTCAACTTTCTGTTAAAGTTGACTAACTCTCTGGTTTAGCTTTCTGTCTTTGAGACTTGCTGGTTTTGAGACTTTCTGGTCTAGCCTTCTGTCTTTGAGGCTTTCTGGTTTTGCAATCTGTCTCTGATCAATCTGGTTGCTTTCTTTTAGTAATTCCTGTTTGGAACTTATTTAATCTGTATTGACATCTGTGTTGGTGATCTGGTGTTAGTTCCCTGTTGGAATTTCTAGTGATCTGAATCTTATCATTCTGGGTCATGATGATCTGGTTTTCATTCCCTGTGGGATTTTATTAATCTGGATCATGATGATCTGATTTAGATCAATCTGGTTAGATCAATCTGTTTTAGATTAATTTGTTCAGATCAGTCTGGTTTAGATCAATCTGGTTTTATCTTCAAGATTTAGAAGTCCTAGCTTTGCACAGAGCATCTTAAATCTCTCTTCTGGTAATGCCTTAGTGAGGATATCTGCTCTCTGAACTTCAGTATGTATCTTCTCAATCTGTACATGTTTCCTTTCAACATGGTCTCTTATAAAGTGATGTCTCACGTCAACATGTTTGCATCTGGTGTGCAACACTGGGTTTTGTGTAATTGCTATAGCACTTGAGCTGTCACAGAAAATTGGTATTTCCTTGACATCAATCTCATAGTCCTTAAGCTGTTGTCTCAACCACAGTATTTGTGCACAACAACTTCCAGCTGCCATATATTCTGCCTCTGTGGTTGAAGTGGCAACCGATGTCTGTTTCTTTGAGAACCACGAAATCAATTTGTTTCCCAGAAATTGACATGTACCAGATGTTGACTTTCTGTCCAGTTTACATCCAGCGTAGTCTGAGTCAGTATATCCAGATAGCTCAAAATTGTCTTCACACGGATACCATAATCCTATATGGGCTGTTCCCTTTAGATATTTTAGTATCTTCTTAGCTGCTTCCATGTGAGATTCTTTGGGATTTGCTTGATATCTAGCACATACTCCTACTGCAAAGGTAATGTCCGGTCGACTTGCAGTTAGATAGAGTAGTGATCCTATGATCCCTCTGTATTGTGTAATATTAGCTGGTTTTCCTTCGGGATCTGGACCTATTTTCCCATTGGTCTGCATTGGGATTTTTACTGAATTACTGTCTTTTAATCCAAATTTGGTCAGCAGATCGTTGATGTATTTTGTCTGATTGATAAAGATGCCATCTGGTAGTTGCTTGACCTGCAAACCTAAGAAGAAACTCATTTCTCCCATCATGGACATCTGATACTTATTTTTCATAAGTTCAGCAAATTTGTCACACAGATAGGTAGATTGAGATCCAAAAATGATATCATCTACATAGATCTGGACTAAGAGAATGTTTTCTTTGACTTTGATGATAAACAGAGTCTTGTCAACAGATCCTCTTCTAAATCCAGATTCCAGTAGGAAAGTTGACAAGGTCTCATACCAAGCTCTGGGGGCTTGTTTTAGGCCATAGACTGCCTTAGCCAGTCTGTATACTTTCTGGTCTGGATCTGCTTCTTCAAATCCAGGTGGCTGTTCCACATATACTTCTTCTTCAAGAATACCATTGAGGAAGGCACTTTTGACATCCATCTGGTATACCTTGAACCGTTTGTGAGCAGCATATGCTAGAAATAGCCTTATAGCTTCTAATCTGGCTACTGGGGCGAATGTTTCATCAAAATCAATGCCTTCTTGTTGATTATAGCCTTTAGCTACTAATCTGGCTTTGTTTCTGACTACTTCACCATTCTCATCCCGTTTGTTCTTGAACACCCATTTTACACCTATTACTCCTTGGTGTTTGGGTCTGTCCACGAGATACCAGACTTCATTTCTTTTGAACTCATTGAGTTCTTCTTGCATTGCTGTTATCCAATCTGCATCTTGAAGTGCTTCATAAGCATCAGATGGCTCCATGCGAGAGAGATAACAGCTCAACAATGCACTTTCTCCATGCATTCTTCTGGTCTTCACACGATCTGCTGGGTTCCCAACGATCTGTTCTGGTGGGTGATCTTGTATCCATCTTCTTCTCCTGGTCATTTCTTCATCAGATAACTCAGGATCAGGTTGATCTGTTGGTTCCTCGAATTCAGGGTGTGATGTTGACGTAGCATGAAATGGATTCTGATCTGGGCTTTCTTCTGGATGTTGATCATCATTTGTGGTAATTGCATCATTGACTCCTGTTGATGATCTGTTCTCATCCAGGTTAGGTAGTAATATTCCCCCTTGCTGTATGATCTCCTCAGCAACAGGTTGAGTGATAACTTCTTCATCTTCACTCCTTGAATTCCAGATAAGAATATCTTCCAGTAATAGATCATTCATCCGTCTGGTTATCACCTGATTGTCTGTCTGCTTCTCATCTGGTGATCTGTACTCAATGATAGACTCGTCAAAAACAATATGAGGTGTTACCTCCACAATATGTGAATTTTTATTGTAAACCCGATAGGCTTTACTAACATCAGAATATCCTAAGAATATTCCAGGGTCAGCTTTGCTATCGAAGGTTTTCAATTGTGATTTCCCATTATTGTGTATGTAACACAGGCAACCAAAAGTGCGAAAGTAAGAAATCTTAGGCTTTCTGTTGTTCCATAATTCATATGGAGTCTTTCCATGTCTGAGTGTGATGGATGATCTGTTTTGAGTATAGCAGGCTGTGTATATAGCTTCTGCCCAGAATTTCTTCGGTAGATTTGTAGCATTAAGCATCGTGCGAGCTGCTTCTTTGAGTGATCTGTTTCTTCTCTCAACTACTCCATTCTGTTGAGGAGTTCGAGCAGCAGATGTTTGATGAGTGATTCCCATCTTGTTGCAATATGCTTCAATCTTCTGGTTGAGAAATTCTGTTCCTCGATCTGTTCTGATAGAGGTTATACTCATCTCTTTCTGTTTAGTGATTTTGTGTAGAAATTCAGGGAGCTTGTCTAGAGTCTCTTTCTTTTTCAACAGAAAGATGACCCAAGTGAATCTTGAGTAATCATCTATGATTACCAAAGTGTACTTTCTCCCATTGATACTTAGTGGTTTGACTGGTCCAAACAGATCAAGGTGTAACAGCTCTAGTGTCCTTGATGTTGAGTAAGCTGTTTTGCTTGTAAAGGATGATCTGGTCTGCTTTCCAGCTTGACAGGCATCACATATGTGATCTTTATCATACACCTGATCTGGTAGTCCTTCTACTAACTTTTCCTTGGCAATCCTGTTGATTGATTTGAAATTAAGATGACTTAATCTCTTATGCCATAACCAGCTTGTTTCTGATACAGTCTTAGTGACTAAGCAGGTCTCGATCTGGTTTGTCCACTGGACAATATATAACCTATCCTGCAGTTTACCGGTAAGGAGTATTTCATCTCCTTCCTTATTCTTCACCAGACAGTTGTTAGTATCAAAAACAATCTGATTGTCATTAGCACAAAACTGACTTACAGAAAACAGATTGTGACTAAGACCCTCTACGTATGACACATTTGTGATAGTAGTCTTGCCTACTCTGATGTTTCCATACCCTCTGGTATACCCTTTTGAATTACATCCAAAAGTGACCTGTGGGCCTGGTTTCTTTATGTAATCTGTCAGTAGATTCTTGTCACAAGTCATGTGTTTTGAGCAACCACTATCTATAATCCAGATGGTTCCTCTTGCTATCTTACTCCTTCTTGCAGTTCTTTGATCCTGCAATTAATCACACTTAGCTACCCTTTCAACGTTTGGGTGCTTGATTATTAGCAAACAATCCTTTTCGAATCCAGAATATTCTAGGGTTAGGAACAGCAATATAGCAGGTAATGATGTTTCCCTCATTATCTGTTTTAGATACAGAGTGTATTTCAGATGGATGAAATCTCTTTATCTTATCATTCTTCAATCCTTTCTTAATAGGTGCTGTCCTGTTGACATTATTGATTGGTGGTGTCCTGTTGACCCTCTTGTTGTAAACCTGATCTGGTTGTGTGTAGTAGGCTGGTTGTCCCATTGTTTGATGATATTGTCTATTCTTTGCATCTTTTATGATCATCTTTTGAGGATAACCCTTTTTGTTTTTCAAGTCCTTTACTTGATCTGGTATCTTTTTCCTTTCTGGTACGAAGTTTATAGTTCCTGAAGATTTTTCTGAGTGACCTGGATATCCTAATCCAGATGTGCCCTTTTGTTGCATATTGATTAGCAGTTTGGCACGCTCATCACTCTTGTATATCATTTCCTTTCCTTTCTTGATCTTTTCTTCAGCAACATTGTTTCTGGTAACCAGATCCTTGACTTTTGAGTTAAGAGCATGGATCTCACTGTCTTTACTCTTGATTTGCTCTTCCAGATCAGTAATCTTGGCAACAAATCTAGTGTTTGCTGAGCTTAGAGTCTGTTCAACCTTCTTAAATCTGTCATTCTCTTCAACTACTTCTTTGAACAGTCTTTTGATGCTCGAGTAGCTTTGGAACATCTCGTCTATTTCTTTCCATGAGTATTCTGCTTGATCTTCACTTTCCTGTTTAAGATCACTATCATTTGAGGAATTTGAATAGCATGAATTTACCTCAACTTCATCTAGTCCATTGTCCAAGCCTACATAGCATTCATTCCAGCTTTCTTCGTCGTCAGCAATGAAAGCCTCATCATTTTCTGATGAACTGTCTGAGAAATGACTTGAGCTGCTTGAGTTCTGTTCAGCTATCATGGCTTTGCGCTCATTTTTAAGTTTTCGATCTCTTTTAGCTCTTAGTTCTTCTCTTTGGCTTCTGGACAGATTAGGACAATCTGTTTTGAAGTGACCTGTTCTGCCACATTCAAAACAAGTGTAATCTGTAGAGCTAGAGGTCTTTGTTGTTTTAGTAGTCTGCTGTTTAGATTCATTTTTGTCATCAGATCGATCATTATCATACTTCCTGTTGAAGTTCCTTCGGTTATCCTTGTAGAAGCGTCTGTATTTCTTCGATCTGGTTTCCATCTTGTCCATCCGTTTAGCAATCATAGCAAACTCTTTTAAGAGTTTGTCATAGCCTTTCTCTTCATCTGGAGTAACAGACTCAGAAGGATCATCTGGGTTGCTCTTCGCTTTGAAGGCTACCTCTTTGTCCTTCTTTGAACTGCTTTCTGCCTTTTTGGACAGATGATCTGGTCCTCGAATTCTTTGAATGTCACATTCATGACCTTCGAGATGATCAAATAAGGCTTCGGTAGACAGATCATTGAAATCTGCTCTTAGGGGTTGCATTGCAGCGTAGATCTCCCAGCTTGGTGGAAGTGCTCTAAGAACTTTCATGTTCTTCTCCCTTTGAGTATATTTGTTCTTTTTGAACGCAGATATCTCTAGAAGAATTCCAGTGAATCTCATCTTCATCTGTTCTATTGTCTCCCCTGGTTTCATTTTGAATTCATCATATTTGTTGCAGGCTAGAGACAGTTTGTTCTCGATCATCACTTCAGATCCAAGCGCTAGGTCTCTCAAGGCTTCCCACATCTCTTTGGCAGTATCCAGATCTTGGATTTTAGCCAGATGTATGCCTTTGACCGTGCTGGAGATGATCCCTTTGGCAAAGTCATCGAGGTTTGCCTCTCTTCTTTCTTCAGAGGTGTATTTTCGGGGATCCTTTAGGACAGTTTCTTTAACTGCTCCTGTATCTGTGATACGGGTAGTCTCTTCGGTGATTGCCAATGGCCCTTCCTCGATTACTTTCCACATCAAGCAGTGATGGGCTTTGAGGCACATTTTGATCCTGAAGCTCCATTCTCTGTATCCTTGAATAGAGAATTCTTCGCAAGCCCTGATAACAGAAGACTCCATAACAGACAGTATGCAAGTGAATGAAAAAGGTTTTTCTAGATCTATTCAAGTAGACCACGCAGGTTTTAACCTTGTGAAACAAAACAATGGTCAGTTTGAACCACTGCTCTGATACCACTTGTTGGTCCCGAAAGAGCAAGGTTTGGTGTATGGGGGGGGAATACACCAAATACTAACTTTTCAGTTTACTTGACAATTTATATGAGAGCTCAAGCTATTCTGTATAAGAAATTGCTTGAAATGACTGACCAGATTGATATACAGATCAGTATCTGGTTTTGTCCAAGCAGATTACTCTCAAGTGTAAAACACCTAACAGATAATAAGAGTGATCTTATTACCTCTTGAGTGTAGAGTGAGTGCGGAATAATGGTGGATTAATGATTGCTCTTGTTTAGAAAACCTTAAGGAATTAATCAGATTGATTAAAACAGATTGATTCAGAATGCAGCTAATATGAAAGTGCAGGAGGTTAGGATAATAAACAACAGATAATAAGAGTGCAGAAAAGTAAAGCACACGATGTTTAACGTGGTTCGGGAAATCCCTACGTCCACGATCTGGTCAAACCTAGACCAGATTATCCACTACTAGGATACTCTGCTTCTTTATACTCGTGGAGAACGAGTCACAAGTACCAATCACAACTAGACTGATACTTATGCACGAGTGAAGGGTCGTGTCCCTTTACAACAGATTACCTCTACGTTACCACTAGAAAACTACTAGCTAGCAGGGTGATCTCCTTTCTCTCGACAAGACAGACTTGAATCGAGGTGGTTGGTGTGATGTAGAATCACAAGATGTTGAAGTTCTAAGTCTGGAATGCAGAGTGCTTGAATGATAATTGCAGTATAGCTCGCGTGTATCTTCGCCCTTTTTCCAGATTGTTGACTTCAACTATATAGGCATTGAATATTGAAATTCTAGCCGTTGTTGATTGGCGTGAGATAGATGGTATATTGCCAATCAATGGTTTCCATCATATCTGTTCTTGCCATATAGGAAAGGTTGACTCAATCTTTGATTTATGGAAATCAGATTGTTAACGGTCTCTTTCCTTATATGTTTAAATCTTAGATCAACTTTCCAAACCCTGTTGGATGGACCTTGATCTTGACGTGGCAAGTGTATATGATATGTAGGATGATGTCAGCAAATGGCTTGATGACTCAATCGCTCTGGTTCTTCGCTGTAGACATCGATCTGGTCATCGATCTGGTCATCGATCTGGTCGCTGTCTGTTACAGCAGATCGATTCCTTTGAGCGTGAAAACTTGTCCTTCATCCTATTCTAAGTTGAGAATGACTTCTATAGGAGTACCTCCTTTACATTATAAGTCATCTCCTAATCTGTTCCAGAACAGAAATCACTTAATCTATAGTGATCTGGTTTTTACACGGTGGAACAGTTTAACATACAGACCGGCTAAGTGTGTTTCGAGAGACCATCATCAACACTAATCTATAGGGTTCCCAACAGCAAGGTAGAATGACGGTGACAGAATACGACTGAGTATTCTGTGATATGTCGAGATATGCACCCGAGAAGGTCGACACAGATGAGAAAATGGCGGAAAAGTTCTATGCCGGTCTGAGGCATGAGATTAGGATGGCCCTAGCCAGCTGTTACAGCCCCAAGATTGTAACCTAGTGGTGGTGCGGAAGTTGGCCGAGGCGTGGGGCCAAGGCCGTGTCGAGGCGCGGTGCTGAGACACAATGAGACGTGGTGCATGGCGTTGCGTCGGGGCAACGTGAGTGTTGTCCCTTGTGCCAAGTATGGCACAAGAATAGTGCGAGACATGTGCGAGATAAGGGCCGAGGCGTGGTGCCAAGGCCCTGTGCCGAGCGGAGCGGCACAAGAGGGGCGCGCGAGCGCGCCGCGCGCCATTGGCTAAGAGATGGGCGAGAGTGGCGCGCGAGTGTGGCGCGCGCCACTGGGCAAGACCTGGCCGAGAGTTAGTCGAGAGTGGCACGCGTGCGGGACGCGGGCCACTGTGCGAGACTTGGCCGAGAGTGGCACGCGCGCGGAGCGCGGGCCACTGTGCGAGACTTGGCGAGGAGTGGTGTGCGAGCGTGGCGCTCGCCACTGACCGAGAAGCTGCCGAGAGATGACGAGCGGCGCACGGGCGTGGCACGAGGATGGCACGGGCGCGACATGTGCGCGGAACAATACGCGGCATAAGGCGCGGCACAAGACGTGGTGCGAGCCACGGGCGACGGGAGTGCGAGCCAAGGATAAGAGACGAGAAACACCAAAGTAGTAAGAATGAGTCCTCTCCAAGGTTTTTATAGCCCGGAGAGTCGGTTGAGAGATTGTGGGAATCGGTTGCGAAAAATCCAGGCGTGGCACGCGTCAGGCGCGGGCTGGCACGCGCCAGCGCCAGACACGGGAGTCGGTTACGAGATTCTCGGGCGTGACACGCACCAGGTGCGGGCTGGCGCGCGCCAGCGCCAGACGCGGGACGGTTGCGAGATTTGTGGGCGTCGGTTGCGGACAAGACCAAGTCTATGGAGCGAGAGCAATTTGTGGGAGTTTGTTGCGGTAACAAACTCCACTATTTCGGGGAGCTGTTGGAGACTGAGTCAAAGACGCTCCGGGCGCGCCACATGGCACTTGATGGACCTAGTCTAGTTTTCGTACGGGCCAAGCCCATTGTTAGCCCAGTGAAGGGGGCGTGTCCTTCACACTATAAATATAAGCCTTGAGCTGCACGCCCAACACTTAGGACGTGAGGAAGGAGCCTTAGGCCGAGTGTGAGATAACTCGAGGGCTCTAGAGTGTTGGGTGATTGTGTGCATGCCGTGGTTCCCTTTTATGTTAGTAATAAAAAGGTTGGGAGTGAGACATCCCGCAAACTTGAGCGTCCCTTGTTTAATATTATATCCGCTGCGTAATACTTGATCGAGGGAAAGGTTTGGACGACATAATCCATCCATAGGCGGGCGCGGTGCTCGTGGTTCGAAGGCTGGTCAAGGTGTGAGTGTCTTAGCGTCGGCACGAGGGCGAAAAATTTGGGACACCAAGTAGCCTCGTGACAATTGGTATCAGAGCCCCGTTTGGCTCTGTGCCTCGGTTGTGGGAACTGTTGGCCGCGGTACGTGGACGACGAGAGGACGCCGCTGCGTAGCCAAAGGTGTTGCGTGCGTGCAACACCGTGCTGCTGCGTTTCAAGAACGGCTGCAGGAGCCGAGGTGCTGTGGTGCATGGTGCGCCACTGCGTGATAAAAGGTGGTGCGTGAGGAGTATCATCAAGTCCCTAAGAAGTTTGAGCCGTTGTTGCGGAGAAGATGGTGCAAAATCGAGACTTTGCGGCATTAGAGGAACGGGTTGGCCGTTTGGAGGCACTGTTGGGGCCGCCCCCTGATACCTCCGAGCCACCTACCATCTTTGATAGCATACGTCATGCGGACGAGTTGCTTGAGAAGATGGGGAAGGCGTTGTAGGAAATTCGGGTAAGTTTGGAGGAGTTGCCTGCGAAAGTAGCCTCGTGCGAGGACGAAGTTACTACCTTCACTGCTGCGGTGCAACACAAGCTTGAAGGCTTGTGCGACGAGTTGCATCTCGTGAAGAGTGCGCTGCGTTCTTCTTCAAAGGTGCGTGTCCTGGAGCCGAAGCCATTCGAAGGAGCCCGAAGCTCTAAGGAGCTCGAGAATTTTCTGTGGGACATGGAGGCATACTTTTCTGCCCCGAAACCGAGAAGGTCCCGATCACAAGCATGTATTTGGCAGGTGATGCAAAACTGTGGTGGCGAACCCGACAAATGGACACGGGTGGTCCGGGCTGGCGAGCGATTGAGACGTGGGATGTGCTTAAGAAGGAGTTGAAGGATCAATTCCTTCCGTTGAACGCGTCATGGGTGGCGCGAGACAAATTGAGAAAGCTCAAGCACGTGGGAGTCGTGCATGAGTATGTCAAGGAGTTTAGCTCTTTGATGTTGGACGTACGTGGGATGGCCGAGGACGATAAGGTTTTCAACTTCATCGCCAGATTGCAGCCTTGGGCCCAGGCCGAGTTGCAGAGCAAGGGTGTCCAAGACTTACAATCCGCCATCGCCGCTGCGGATAGCCTCATTGATTATCGAGGTAGAGATGAGGCCGAGCCCGAGCAAAGGAAGGACAAGGGCAAAGCTTGGAAGGCAAAGGAGAAATCTGTCTCCAACGAGGCAATCCCCAATGCGAGTGAAGTCCCTCCCAAGTCCGTGGGCGAACGGAGGCGAGGATGCTTCATTTGTGATGGAGACCACCGAATGAGAGATTGCCCTAAGCGTGCGAAGTTGAGCGCCCTCATGGCTGTTGGGAACGAGGAGCGTGAGGCTCCCGAGTTCGAGAACGTACGCCTCTCCGGCATGCAAGTGTTGGAGAGTGGAGTTGGTCCGACCAAGCACTAGAGGAAAGTGCCGAGTCACGGACGACGAGGGCGTCGTCTTGATTCGGTGGGGGAGGTTTGTTACAGCCCCAAGATTGTGACCTAGTGGTGGTGCGGAAGTTGGCCGAGGCGTGGGGCCAAGGCCGTGTCGAGGCGCGGTGCCGAGACACAATGAGACGTGGTGCATGGCGTTGCGTCGGGGCAACGTGAGTGTTGTCCCTTGTGCCAAGTATGGCACAAGAATAGTGCGAGACATGTGCGAGATAAGGGCCGAGGCGTGGTGCCAAGGCCCTGTGCCGAGCGGAGCGGCACAAGAGGGGTGCGCGAGCGTGGCGCGCGCCACTGGCCGAGAGATGGGCGAGAGTGGCGCGCGAGTGTGGCGCGCGCCACTGGGCAAGACCTGGCCGAGAGTGGCACGCGCGTGGGACGCGGGCCACTGTGCGAGACTTGGCCGAGAGTGGCACGCGCGCGGAGCGCGGGCCACTATGCGAGACTTGGCGAGGAGTGGTACACGAGCGTGGCGCTCGCCACTGACCGAGAAGCTGCCGAGAAATGCCGAGCGGCGCACGGGCGTGGCACGAGGATGGCACGGGCGCGACATGTGCGCGGAACAATACGCGGCACAAGGCGCGGCACAAGACGTGGTGCGAGCCACAGGCGACGGGAGTGCGAGCCAAGGATAAGAGACGAGAAACACCAAAGGAGTAAGAATGATACCTCTCCAAGGTTTTTATAGCCCGGACAGTCGGTTGAGAGATTGTGGGAATCGGTTGCGAAAAATCCGGGCGTGGCACGCGTCAGGCGCGGGCTGGCGCGCGCCAGCGCCAGACACGGGAGTCGGTTACGAGATTCTCGGGCGTGGCACGCGCCAAGCGTGGGCTGGCGCGCGCCAGCGCCAGACGCGGGACGGTTGCGAGATTTGTGGGTGTCGGTTGCGGACAAGACCAAGTCTATGGAGCGAGAGCGATTTGTGGGAGTTTGTTGCGGTAACAAACTCCACTATTTCGGGGAGCTGTTGGAGACCGAGTCAAAGACGCTCCGGGCGCGCCACATGGCACTTGATGGACCTAATCTAGTTTTCATACGGGCCAAGCCCATTGTAAGCCCAGTGAAGGGGGCGTGTCCTTCACACTATAAATATAAGCCTTGAGCTGCACGCCCAACACTTAGTCTAGACGTGAGGAAGGAGCCTTAGGCCGAGTGTGAGATAACTCGAGGGCTCTAGAGTGTGGGTTATTGTGTGCATGCCGTGGTTCCTTTTTATGTTAGTAATAAAAAGGTTGGGAGTGAGACATCCCGCAAACTTGAGCGTCCCTTGTTTAATATTATATCCGCTGCGTATTACTTGATCGAGGGAAAGGTTTGGACGACATAATCCATCCATAGGCGGGCGCGGTGCTCGTGGTTCGAAGGCTGGTCAAGGTGTGAGTGTCTTGGCGCCGGCACGAGGGCGAAAAATTTGGGACACCAAGTAGCCTCGTGACACCAGCCATGGTGGGTTATCTTACCCAGAATCTCTCAGTCGGGCTCTCGATATCGAAACCGCCATGCCAGTAGAAAGGCATGTACCAAACCACCCACCGATATATCCACAGAACCAGCCCCAACCGTTCAAGGGCAAGAGGAAATGGGAGGATCAACGTCCTAGTCCCATTCAGAAAAAGCCCTGGGAAGGACAGGCACCTTTCCAGAATTTTGGAAGGCAAGGGCAGATGCCACAGTCAGGGAACTTTCAACAGAAGCCCACTTTCTGTCCGAAATGCAGGACAATGCACAGTGGAGTGTGCAGAGCAGTTAACATTGAATGCTTCATTTGTAGACAGAAAGGGCATTTTGCAAACAATTGCCCTAACCGACAACAAGGGGGAAACACGAGGCCTAATCAACAGCCTCAAAAGCAAAATGTGCTGGCTATTCAAGCACAGCCCCAGGCACGCTCATACCCCCAGCAACTACTACCACCGCCACCACCACCACCTTACTAGTATAGACAGGCAGAAATCTTATGCCGACACTCGTAGAACCGAGTTACAATTCAAAGAAGGCGACCGAGTTTTTCTAAAAGTATCCCTAGTTGTTCGATGGAGATTACAAATTTCGGGACGAAATTTTTGTTAAGAGGGGGAGGATGTAATACCCCGTCTTTTAATTATTTAAGTAAACGATATTCGAACGCGTTTGTAATACAATCGGATAATAAGATATTGAACGTGTAGTAAGTTAATGAGAGTTAATATAATTGAAGAAGAATTTTTGGATTAAAGATAATAAATAATTAAAGAATTCTTGACTAATATATTAAAGGATATAAATATTAAGATGTATGATTTATACATTTGACTTATATAAATTATAAGTGTAGGTATAAGTGATATATCATTTGAATTATTTAAATGATATGCATAGGTGCATACTATGTATTTGAATGGTTAAGTTTGTGATCTATATATATATATATATGTGGGGAGCATACTATACGGTTGTATATAATATATATACAGTTACTAAATAAATTGGTACATGCAAATTATAGAAAAACACGCATAGTTATATATATTATACACTTAGTAAAATCTGTAAAGTGTGTTGGAAGAAAGAAATATTCAAACACTCAAGTGGATGAACATGCATGCATTATGTATTGAATAAAGTAAGTAAGGAAAGATAAATAAGTAAAACTCTTCATTAAAACCAAATACTCATATATATATATATTGATGAGTACAGTGCATTACATTGTGAATAAGCAAACTAAATAAAAACCTAAGCTAAAATACAGATACTGCACAGCAGTTTCTTTAACAAAGGAAAGAAAGAAACCATTCTATATATGTAAGAGGAATGATGATATTAATACAACATAGGGAAGATATTTCCAAAATAAACCTACACACTAAGTAAAAGTTAAAGGTAGGAAGATAAGAGGAGAAACATGCTGCAGCATGGCTGGTGATGATTGAATAAACAAGTCTCAACACTTAACCCTACTGCTGCAGAGATAAAACAGAACCTCAGGCTACATTCCTCGGTTGAGTGAGGGAGTTGAAGTCCTCCATCCATGCCTTCCTCCCA
The DNA here is from genome assembly GCA_026898415.1 of Leonotis leonurus. Taxonomy (NCBI): domain Eukaryota; kingdom Viridiplantae; phylum Streptophyta; class Magnoliopsida; order Lamiales; family Lamiaceae; genus Leonotis; species Leonotis leonurus. The sequence continues at coordinate 17,042 of JAPKLX010001548.1, forward strand.
TACCCTACAAAGAATAGCATTCAGTCTATTAAACTAGCTTCTAACACTTAAGCCTTAAGTTAACCTTACCACACTACATCCAACTATAAAAGGAGCATAAGGAGGCTGCCCTTAAACGTTTAACACCCCCAAGAACACATAAATATTATCACAGTACAATCAATCTCATTTACACACAAGAAGAAGAAGTAGTTCAAGTTAAGGTAATGAAATTAGCTCTAACTCTATCTTCCATTTATATCTCTTAGTTTAACTTACAATTATATACAAACTATAATCTGCCCTCCTAATTAAATTCAGGAAAACAGAACACTGTAACATATATACATATATTCTGAAATCTAAGGAAATATCACAGCAACACCAATTTGTAGTTGGCCTCCCAGTTAAAATCATGGTCTCAAAACATAAGACATAAGCATGTTTCAGTTTCCAGCAAATATATATATTTATGCTCTAAAGTAACAGTTATACAGTTTTCAGAAAATTAAGATTCAATCTTTTAGTCTTCCAAAAGATTAGTTTATATACATATATATATACCTATGTTTTAAACGCCCAGTTTAAGGGCCAGATTATGAACTTTAAACATATGTTCCTAGCTTTGAACAACCAACCCTAAACAGTTAATTGCCAGAACATAGAGACAATGGGAATTTATGTTTCTGTCCAGTTAGGCATTTATTTAAAACAGAGAACAAATTTTAGATTATAGATTAAATGCAGTCATTAAATCAGAATATAAGCATAAACTTAGAACTAAAAACTTGCATGTCCAGTAAATAAACATCAACTTTGAAATAAGTTCAGAACCTAAATTGGTTGTTATATACATGTCAGAAATTTAAACAATCTGTAAACATACTGCAGACCAAGAACAATTACTTCAAACTAAATATCCAAAATAGGTAAGAAATAAAACTTAGCTTAGGCAAGTAATTCCACTCGGTGGTTTTGAGAACTCAACCCTCTATCCAAGCTGCCAAACATTGAGATACAATTAAAAAGTCAGACATTGAACAAGGAAATATTAAAAGAGCTTATCATAAACAGAAGTTTACCTAGCAGAAACCAAGAATTCTCACCACCGAACTCCAAATCACCAAACAGAACTCCACCTCTGAATCATCTCAACCCAAATCAATCAAACCGAAGGCCCTAATTCAGAAAAGAAACCATTTTAGAGAATACAGAACACTACTGGAAATGCCTCCAAATTTAATCCTATCTCTAACATGCAGTGAGGGTTAGGGTTCTAAAAATTTAAAACAAAAATTAAATAGGAAGCAAACGACAATTACCTGCTGTAAAATCAGAAATTGGGAGAGAAGTAAGCGAGAGAGAAAGCTAGGAGGGTAATCTGAAGAAGAGAGACTGTGAGAGGGAGTAGCGAGAGAGACATCGAGTGAGAGAAATCAGAAGCTTACCTTGAGGTCGCCAGCCAGGGAACTCTGGTGAGCTTCCCTCCGAAGCAGTGAAAGGTAGAGTCAGTAAGGGCCGAGAGAGAAGGAAAGACAGAGAGAACGAGAGAGAGTTGAGTCGGGGAGCGAGAATGGCGAAGAGACAGTAAGGAAGAGATAAACAGAGAGAGTAGAGAGGAGAGCAAAGAGAACGAGAGAGGGAGAAAGAATGTGTAGGAGATGTGTGTCTGCGAAGAATGGGAACAAAATTAGGATTAGGGTTAGTTTAGGGTTCTAGAACTGGGCCGGGTTTGGGCTGGGGTTACGGGCCAGGTTGACTAAAATGATTGGGCTGGGATTTAATTTGAAAATGGGCCGAGCATATATTGACTGGGCCGAAAAGTTAATTAGGATTGGGCCACACAAATTAGTCTAATGGGCCCAGTGTATTAAAATTTAGATAATTAATACTTAATTAATTAAATTAATTAATAATCTCACTTAATTAATTATATGGACTAGTATAACATTGAAATAAGATAAGAATTAATTAAAATAAGCTTTTCTTTTAATTAAGAGTGAGCTAAATCAATTAATAATATAAATTAAGTATTAATAGTTAAAGCTATTAATTTGGACAATTAAAGCCTAAGTAGGAAATTAAGAAAAACCAATTTACTTAATAATTGGGTTTTAAAATAAGAGAATTAATGTCTCTAAATTATTAAGGATTGATTTAAAGAATTTATATTATAAGGTTATGTAAAGACTTAAATAATTATAACTTATAATATTAATTGAATAATTAATTATTGAGAATTAATTATTTCATTAAGTGTTAATACACTTATTACACTTAAATGCAATTGCCGAAATAATTGAATCAAGGATTCAATACATTAAATAATATTGATCTGAAGAATCAATATCTCGATTAACGAGTCGAAACAAGAACTAAGAATAATATATTCTTACAATTAAATATTTGAAATGCACTAAGGGCATTTTAATTTATACGAGATTTTCTAAAAGTTTTTACGAGAGATCCACCTCGCATTTCGAGATCAAATCAAGTGCAAATCGAAGTTATCCAAGTGGGCTTTCTATTACAAAGAAAATTATGTGTGCTCGTATACTATTTACGTTGTTTCCGAAAGAATTTCAAATTGAGAAAGTATGTTTCAAAGTGTTGTCTTGCCGAAATGATTTATGTTTTGTATAAATGCCTATCTGATTAAGGGTACCTGGTGTAAGGATCCTGGATGCCTGGTTTAAGAATCCGAAGAATTTAAATCGAATTCGGGTTCCAGTGGGTGGTGTAACCTACTCGAACTAACTGTGCACAAAGTAAACCGGGAGTCATCGAGCGGGTTGGCTGGTTCAGTGGACCGTGAGTCATCGATTGGGTTGGCCGGTTCAGTGTCCGTAGAAGGTGGCCACCTTCTCGGTACCATAAATCATCAAATTACATATATGGCCAGTATACTAAAGAAATTAGACAGCGCTGTCGAACATAGGATCTTTCACAAATGAATTTAGTGAACGTAGGTGCTTTTAAAGACAAAATCCCTATGTTTCACTCTTACGGCATTGACAATTATATTGTATGTATGTGTT
>JAPKLX010000832.1:3327-19970 GCA_026898415.1 Leonotis leonurus
CCCTTTCTGTTTCAACTTTCTGTTAAAGTTAACTTGCTGGTTTGAGACTTTCTGGTTTAGCATTCTGTCTGTGACTTGCTGGTTTAACTTGCTGGCTGAGACTTTCTGCTTCAATTCTCTGTCAAAGTTAACTTTCTGGTTGACCCTTTCTGTTGATGTCTAGCTGCTGGAGTTTATAAACAGCTAGTTGTCCATCGATCTGCTATTGATCTTCTATCGATCTGTCCTCGTTAAGAATGCTTGCATATATAATATAATGCATATATATAATATGGTTTCGCATCATCAAAACATATAAATAATGATTTCCACAATCATCAAAAAAGGTTCCCAACAAAAGTGGACCAATACATGTATGGGACGCTCTCCCAAGTGCAAGATGAGGCTACCCGCATCCTCACAGAGTTCAACGACCACTTGAAGACTCATGTCGATCAAGTTGACTCTGATTTAAGGAGGATATGCAGACTAAAAATCGAAGAATTAGGCAAGAAGATAGATGATGATCGAGCTGCTGCTGAGGAGAGAAAGATACAGATCGATCAATCCCTTGGGTCCATGCAGCTCAAAGTAAATGAAATGTACAAAATCATATCTGACTTTGCCAAGCATGAGAAGGACATGGTGCACACCATTGTCAAGGAGCAAACAGATGGTCTGACTGCTGACATCGTCAAGGAAGCCAATGCCTACACCAGGTCCCTTCTTAGGCAGTTTGAGGCCGATGGGAAGAATTTTGTCGAAAGGAAGTTAAGCGATCTGGGCTACCCAACAAAAACAATGTTTGAGACATACTTTAATGATGTTGGGATCGCCCAGGAAGACATTGAGAACCACACAACAGAACTAACCACCCTTCAGAAAGCTTTCCAAAAGCAGATTGATGACGCTAATCTCAATATTACTTCTCTGCTTGCACAAAAGGTTGATACAGACAAGGAGTTTAAGGCGATGAAGGACGAGATTACTTCCCTCAGGGCACTCATCCAGATAGTAGTTGATGATGTCGAAAAGGGGGAAGGGATTGGGAAGAAGATAAAGACAACTGCTGCACAAAGGAAAGGAAAGGAGATAGCTCAACCTGAGCAGCAGATCACTGCACAAACAGTCAGCCCTCCATCTGCTCCATCTCACACTCAAAAGTCTATATCATCAAGCAGATCGAGCCAATCTCAACCCCCGAAGAAAAAGAGACGATCTGGGTTCAGTTGGTCATCATCTGTTCCTACCAGAACATCAAAAATCAAAGAAGGAGAGACCAGTTGGATCCCAAATCACCTGAAGGATGGATGGGAGGGTTTGAAATATGGTTTCATTATGCTTAGATACTTCATCAAAGAACCCCTGTACTGTGAAGGCACACCCAACGAGGCATTCGACATATATTTAGACAGGAATGATGCCAAGGACTTGGTTGAGGCCCTAAGGGAAGCTGCTGCAAAAGCTCAAATCACCATCTCTGCACCAGAAAAGGAGTTCAGAGAATGCCCAGTAATTCCTGGCACCTCACTACCAGACAAAACCTACCTGCTCACCTACATAAACCAGCTGGCAGAAAACAGAGGGTATAAGGTCGATGCAGAAGACCCTGACTACATAAGGGTAAGAGAAGGCGTATATGAGAGTGTTCAACTCATCTCAGATGAAACCAGAGCGAAGATGAAGAGACAACAAGAAGAGAGAAGAAAGAGCAGATAGCTATATGTATTCCATATCATTATGATCTGCATGTCTTATTCTTGTGATGATAATCTGTAAACTCTTATTGCCCTTATATATATATGAAATCTTTCTGAGTTTCTGATGACAACACTCTATTGTCCAGAACACATATAAAATATCCTAAAACGTTATAAACTTAATAACGTACAAACATCAATCTGGCTATCAGACCAGATCGCCTTTTAAGAGCTGATAGGACATTATTGCAAAGTGTGGTTTCGACATCATCAAAAAGGGGGAAATTGTTGGGAATCCTAAAAATATTTAGTTTTGATGATGATCTTTCGAAACACACTTAGGTGTTTTATAGCTTAATCTGTTCTACGTGTAAAAACAAATCACTAGAGATAAAGTGAATCCTGTTATGGAACAGATTAGGAGATGACTTGAAATGTAAAGGAAAATTCCTATAGAAGTCAATCTCAACTTAGAATAGGATGAAAGTCAAGATTTCACGCCAAAGAGGAATCGATCTGCTGTAACAGACAGTGACCAGATCGATGCCTACAGCGAGGAACCAGAACGATTGAGTCATCAACTCACCTGCTGACATCATCCTACACATCATATATTCTTGCCACGTCAAGATCAAAGTCCATCCAACTGGGATTGGAAAGAATATCTTCGATTAACACATATAAGGAAAGAGACCGTTAAGTAATACACTTCCCATAACTCAAAGATTGAGTCAACCTTTCCTATATGGCAAGAAAAGATATGATGGAAACCATTGATTGGCAATATACTATCTATCTCACGCCAATCAACAACGGCTAGAATTTTATATTCAATACCTATATAGTTGAAGTTAGAGATCTGGAGAACTGTTAGAGAGAACACACGCGGACTAACTGTTGTCATACTTTCAAGCAATCTGCTATCCAGACTTAGAGCTTCAACACCTTGTGATTCTACATCACACCAACCACCTCGATTCAAGTCTGTCTTATCGAGAGAAAGGAGATCACCCTGCTAGCTAGTAGTTTTCTAGTGGTAACGTAGAGGTAATCTGTTGTAAAGGGACACGACCCTTAATTCGTGCATAAGTATCTGTCTAGTTTTGACTGGTACTTGTGACTCGTTCTCCACGAGTATAAAGAAGCAGAGTATCCTAGTAGTGGATAATCTGGTCTAGTTGTGACCAGATCGTGGACGTAGGGATTTCCCGAACCACGTTAAACAACTGTGTGCTTTACATTCCTGCAGTCTTTATTTTCTCAGTTGTTTATTATTCTAACTCTCTGCACTATCATCCATCTGCATCTCAATCAATCTTCTTAACATTCTGTATTATTACTAAGGTTTTCTAAACAAGAGCAATCACTTATCCACCATTATTCCGCACTCACTCAACACTCAGAAAGTAATAAGATCACTCTTATTATTAGCTAAGTGTTTACACTAAGAGAGTAATCTGGTTGGACTAAACTGCTATCGATCTGCATATCGATCTGTCTAGTCATCTTCGAGCAATTTCTTATACAGAATAGCTTGAACTCTCTCACAACTTGTCAAGTAAACTGAAAAGTTTGTATTTGGTGTGTGGCCCCCCCCCCCCCTCCTCCATACACCAAACCTTGCTCTTTCGGGACCAACACAAAGTCTTGTCAACCTATCCTCTTCTGAATCCAGATTCTAGTAGAAATGTGGACAGTGTTTCATACCAAGCTCTTGGAGCTTGTTTTAGACCATAGACTGCTTTTGTCAGTCTGTATACTTTCTTGTTTGGATCTGCTTCTTCGAATCCAGGTGGCTGTTCCACATAGACTTCTTCTTCAAGGATACAATTTAGAAAGACACTTTTGACATCCATCTGGTATACCTTGAACCTTTTGTTTCTGACTACTTTGCCATTCTCAACTCGTTTATTTTTGAACACCCATTTTACACCTATTACTCCTTGGTGTTTGGGTCTGTCCACTAGATACCAGACCTCATTTCTTTTGAACTCATTAAGTTCTTCTTGCATTGTTGTTATCCATTCTGTATCTTGTAGTGCTTCATGAGCATCAGATGGTTCAATGCGAGATAGGTAGCAGCTTAACAAGGCACTTTCTCCATGCATTCTTCTGGTCCTCACACGATCTGATGGGTTCCCAACAATCTGTTCTGGTGGATGATCTTGTATCCATGTCCTTCTCCTGGTCATCTCTTCATCAAATATCTCAGGATCAGGTTGATCTGTTGGTTCCTCAAATTCAGTGTGTGTTGTTGATGAAGCTTGGAATGGATTGTCATCTGCTCTTGTTTCTGGATTTAAATTTTCAGGTTGATCATCATCTGCAATGACGGTTTCATTGCTTTCATTTGGTGATCTGTTTTCATCCAGTTCATGTTGGATTACAGGATCAGTTTTGCTCTCAAAGGTCCTCAATTGAGATTTTCCATTATTATGTATGTAACACAAACAACCAAAGGAGCGAAAATAAGAGATCTTAGGCTTTCTATTGTTCCAGATCTCATATGGTGTCCTTCAATGTCTGAGTGAAATTGATGATCCGTTCTGAGTGTAGCAGGCTGTGTAAATAGCTTCTGCCCAGAATTTCTTGGGTAGATTGGTAGCATTTAGCATAGTACGGGCTGCTTCTTTTAGTGATCTGTTTCGCCTTTCAACAACTCCATTCTGTTAAGGTGTTCTAGCAGCTGAAGTTTGATGAGTGATCCCCATCTTATTGCAGTATGCTTCAATCTTTTGATTTAGAGATTCTGTTCCTCGATCTGTTCTGATAGTATATATATTCATCTCCTTCTGTTTGGTGATCTTGTGTAGAAAATCGTTCAATTTGGCTAGTGTCTCTTTCTTCTTTAGCAGAAAGATGACCCAAGTGAACCTTGAGTAGTCATCTATGATTACTAAGGTGTATTTTCTCCCATTTATGCTTAGTGGTTTAACTGGTCCAAACAGATCCAGATGCAAAAGCTCCAGTATTCTTGATATTGAGTGAGCTGTTTTGCTTGTAAAGGAGGATCTGGTCTGTTTTCCAGCTTGGCAAGCGTTGCATATATGATCTTTATCATATACTTGATCTGGTAAGTCTTCTACAAATTTCTCTTTTGCAATCTTGTTGATTGACTTGAAATTTAGATGACTCAATCTCTTGTGCCATAACCAGCTTGTTTCTGATACAGTTTTAGTAACTAAGCAGGTCTCGATCTGGTTTGTCCACTAGACAATATATAACCTGTTGCACAGAATTGACTAACCGAAAATAGATTGTGGCTAAGACCCTCAACATATGATACATTTGAGATAGTAGTCTTGCCAACCTTTACATTTCCATATCCTCTGGTGTATCCTTTTGTGTTACATACAAAGGTGACCTGTGGTCCTGGTTGTTCAATGTAATCTGATAGTAAGTTCTTGTTGCATGTCATGTGCTTCGAACATCCACTATCAGTTATCCAGATTGTTCCTCTTGCTATTTTATTTCTTCTTGCAGTCTTCTGGTCCTGCAATTAGTTAAACATAGCTACCCTTCAACGTTTGGGTGCTTGGTTATTAGAAAATGTTCCCTTTCGAATCCAGAAAATTTTTGGGTTAGGAACAGATATATAGCAAGTAATAATTTTTCCATCATTATCAGCTCTAGATAGGGAATGGATTTCAGATGGATGGTGTCTTTCTATTCCATCATTCTTCAATCCCTTCTCAATAGGTAATGTCCTGTTGACATTCTTTGTCCTGTTGCCATTTTTGTTGTGTAATGTTTTGTTGACATTCTTATCATCTGTTTCAGTGTAATGAGCTGATTGACCCTTTGTTTGGTAGTATTGCCTGTAACCTGTTTCTTTTATCATCATCTTCTGTGGACGACCTTTCTTGTTCTTCAGATCTATTACTTGATCTGGTATTTGTTTTCTCTCTGGTACGAAACTTATAGTTCCCGAATGTTTTTCTGAGTGACCTGGATATCCTAATCCAGATGTCCCTTTTTGTTGCAGATTGATTAGCAGTTTGGCACGCTCATCACTTTTGTAGATCATTTCTTTGCCTTTCCTTATTCTTTCTTCGGCTACATTGTTTCTTGTGATGAGATCCTTATCATTTGAATTTAATGAGTGAATCTCTTTATCTCTTCCTTTGATCTGTTCTTCCAGATCAGTGATTTTGGCAACGAATTTGATGTTTGTTGTGCTCAATATCTGTTCAGATTTCTTCAGCCTATCATTTTCTTCCACAACTTCTCTAAACAGTCTCTTGATGCTCGAATAGCTCTTGAACATCTCATTAACTTCTTCCCATGAGTATTCAGATTGATCTTCTATTTCCTGTTCCAGATCATTATCATTTGAAGAGTTGGTATTGCAAGAATTTACCTCGACTTCATCCAGGCCGTTGTCTAGTCCCATATAGCATTCATCCCAGCTTTCTTCTTCATTAGCATAGAATTCTTCATCATTCTCTGATGTGCTATCTGAGAAATGGCTTGAGCTGCTTTATTCTTCTTCAGCTAGCATGGCCTTGCGTTCATATTTGAGTTTTCGATCTCTTTTTGCTCTTAACTCTTCTCTTTGGCTTTTGGACAGATCAGGACAATCGGTTTTGAAGTGACCTGTTATACTACAACCAAAGCAGGTATAATCTGTTGAGTTAGATATTTTTGAGGATTTACCTATCTGTTGTTTTGACTCATCCTTGATATCAGACCGATCATTGTCGCGTTTCTTGTAAAAAAAAATTTTGTTATCTTTGTAGAAACGTCTGAATTTCTTCGATCTGATCTCCATCTTGTCCATACGTTTAGCAATCATTGCAAACTCTTTTAGTAGTTTGTCATAGCCCTTCTCTTCATCTGGTGTAGTAGATTCAGAAGGTTCATCTGTTTGGCCAGATATACGCCTTTGACTGTGCTAGATATGATTCCTTTAGCAAAGTCATCAAGATTGGCTTCGCGACGTTCCTCTGAAGTATATTTTCTTGGATCTTTAGGAACTATCTGTATAGTTACTCCAGTTGAAGTAGTTACGGTCTTTTCTTCAGTGATCTCTAGTGGGCCTTCTTCAATTACTTTCCACATCAGATAGTGATGAGCTTTAAGTGTTGTTTTGATTCTGAAACTCCATTCTTTATATCCTTTGATGGAGAATTCTTCACAAGCCCTAACAACCGAAGATTCCATAGCAGATAGTATGCACGTGAATGAAAGTAAGTTTTCCTAGATCTATTCAAGTTGACCACGCAGATATTAACCTTGTGAAACAAAATAATAGGCTTATGAACTACCGCTCTGATACCACTTGTTGGTCCCGAAAGAGCAAGGTTTGGTGTATGGGGGGGGGGAATACACCAAATACAAACTTTTCAGTTTACTTGGTTGATTATTAGAGATTTCAAGCTATTCTTAAACAAGAAATTGCTCGGCAGATGACTGACCAGATCGATAAACAGATCGATAGCAGGTCAATCCAAATATGGTGGACTTAGTTGGTGCTCTTTATATAGAAAACCTTAATGATTAATCAGATTGATAAAGCAGGTTGATTGAGATGCAGTCTATATGGAAGTGTAAGGAGTTAGAATAAATAAGCAACTGAAAATAAATGTGCAGAAAGGTAAATGACACAGTTGTTTAATGTGGTTTGGGAAATCCCTACGTCCACGATCTGATCAAAACTAGACCAGATTATCCACTACTTGGATACTCTTCTTCTTTATACTCGTGGAGAACGAGTCACAAGTCTCAAACACAATTTGGTTTAGACTTATGCACGAATGAGGCTCGTGTCCCTTTACAACAAATTACCTCTACGTTACCACTAGAAAACTTGTAGCTAGCAGGGTGATCTCTTTTCTCTCGATAAGACAGACTTGAATCGAGGTTGGGTTGATGTGATTTAGAATCACGAACAGTTTGAAGTCTTGAGTCTGATGTTTGAGATTGATTGCTTGAGAGTGTTTTATCGATGTTGCATCTATATGCTCCAGACTTTGAACTCCAAATATATATAGGCTTTGAATTTGAAATTCTATCCGTTGTTGATTGGTGTGGGATTGATTGTAGATTGCCAATCAATGATTTCCATCATATCTGTTCTTGCCTTGCAAAAACGTTGACTCAATCCTCTAAGTATGGAAAGCAGATCGATAGTGATTACTTTCCTTCTTCATGTCAATCAAGGATTCTTCTTCCAAACCCTATTGGATGGACTCCAATATTGACGTGGCAAGTGGATATGATGTGTAGAGTGATGTCATCTGGTGGTTTGATGACTCTTTCGATCTGGTGCTTCGCTGTGATCATCGATCTGGTCGGTGATCTGGTCGAAGACTGTCATTGCAGATCGATTTCTTCTCTTTGAAAAATATCTTGGTCTTCAACCTAGACTAAAATAGAAATGACTTCTATAGGAATATTTCCTTTACATGCCAAGTCATCTCCTAATCTGTTCTCTATCAGAATTCACTTTCTGTGTAGTGATCTGTTAACATGTAGAACAGTTTAACACAAATCAAAGCTGTAAATACTAAGTGTGTTTCGAGAGATCATCATCAAAACCAAGATACTTCGGGGTTCTCAACAACTTTACTGGTAGGATGTTCCACAGATCACTGCTGGCACCATGATTCAAGCTGTTATTTGAATTTGTACAGAGGGTTTTTATGACGCATAGTGGGTACTACGAATAGGTCACCCCAGAGAAGATGAAGATCTTGACCGCAGTAGTACTCAATCTGAAGGTCAACTGGAGCAGAATCTTGTTCGATCTCCTAGCTAAAGAGGACATATTAGTTGTGGATACCAAAGATGACAATGACCAGATCGTGTCATTAGTGGTGAAGAGTAACCTGAGACATTCCACCAAGATAAGCTACATGATAGAGAAAATTTTCAAACAGCAAGTGTGGAAGGGAGCTGTACCTTTCAACACCCTGCTCACTCTACCCAAGGAACAGTACCAGCTCGAGATGTCCTTAGTGTTGTCATATGCTCTGTTCAACAAGGTGAAGGATGATGTGAATATGAGCCATCTAATGGAGATGGGAAGCTCTAACCCAACTTGGGTAGCTCCAACCAAGGGGGAAGAAAAGAAGATAGACTCCAAACAAAAGAAGGAGAAGAGAAAGCCAGCCAAGAAGGAGAGCTCTTCAGAGACAGAAAATTCATCCACCACCCAGCAGCCCAAGCAGAAGAGGAGGAGGTTAAAGAAGACACAACCTGCCTCACCAGAAGCTAAGTCACATGACCCAGATCAGGAGATACTACACGATGTGATGCACAAGTCATCATATGATCCTAGAAAAGAGAAGGATTTCTCACCTGCCAGAACAGCTACGCCTTCACCAGATCGACTGGAGAAGATCAGTGAAGGAGGTGAAGAAGAAGATGAGGAAGTGGATGAAGAGATTGAGAGGAGGAGGCAAGCTGAGGAAGTGATTAAGTTGGTTGAAAATGAGGCAGATCACTCTGTACTCCAAGATTTTCCTGGCATTCACCTCACACCAGAGAGCTACGGAGCAGCTCGACGTGTGAAGACCTATCTGCTGATCAAGGACAGTGAGTACTATGTCCTTGATGCATTGCTAAAAGTCAGATCGATAGAGGAGTTGAAGATCGAGGAAGCAACTCTTCTAAGCATATTTCAAGTGGCTACTGTGACAGAGATCAGAGAATCATATCACCAACAAATTATAGTAATAGCCAAGCACGAGTCCAGATTACTGAATGCTGACTTGAAGCCATTTTACACTGATAAAATGGCGTTCTTTGAATGTGTTCAAGAGGAAGCCTAGGAGATGCCATCTGCTCAACCAGATGAGCATATGGAAGAAGTAAGGGAAGTACAGGCTGACCAGCCAAGTACTTCTGGTGTACCAGAACAGCCCAACACATCTACACCACCAGCACAACAACAAGAAGAAGCTCAACAAGAAGAAGCTCAACCAGCACCTGAACCAGTTCAATCAACTACTGCCACTGACCAAACCACTCCTCAAACAGAGAAAGACACATAAGGGAGTGACAAGGAGAAACCACAGAAGAAGAGGAAGAAGAAGACTCCTACAATAATTCTTGATCCAGTCGAAGAGGAGCCTACTGGCCAAGTGATTGGAGGGGATCTTAATGATGAGATTTATACCCGTTGCACAACTGAAAAATTGTAGAAGTACATTTCTTTCATTGACCTGGAGGACATTCTGGAGAAAGAGCACAAATCATTCTCCAACTTACAAGTAGATGATCTGATTACTCTAAGGGTAAAAGATCATCTGACAGCTACGTGCAATGAGATACAAGAGAGAGCCACCAAAGTCCTGACTGATTTTAATCAGCACCAGAAGGACTACGTCAATGATATGGACATGGACAGCGCAAGATACGATATCAAGTAAAAGAGCTTACTAAGAAGCTAGATGATGACAGAGACGCCGCTGAAGCTGCTAAGGAGAAGGTCAACCAGAGATTGGACACTGTGGATAATCAGGTCAAGGGAATCCACAAACTGGTCACAGACCTTGCTGACATGGAGAAATAATTAATCGGTGAAGTTGTTTAACAACTCACAGTATCCATAAAAGCTGAGGTTACTCAAGCCACTACCAGAGAGCTTCACAAACAACTGGAACTTTTTTAAAAGGAGAGATGCCTGGATATATTGAAGCAAAATTTGGAGAAGGCATTTATTGATTTGCTCTATCCCACACCAGCGGATTACGAGCACCAGAACACTAGATTGACTTTCATTGAAGAACTCCAGATCACCTACAACAGAACACTATCAACTGTGAATAGTCGTCTGGAGAACCAACTTAATGCCACCAACCAAAACATCACTTTTCTACTCAACTTCAAGGAAAATGCCGAGCAGAAGCTCAAGGATATGCAACAAGAGATCGATTCCCTACGCACACTCATCAAGTCGAAAAGGGAGAAGGATGATCTGATAGAGGAGATAAGGGAGGCAAAGGGAGAGAGACTTCTCAGGATCTACAAGAAGAAAGACATAACACACCACCAAGACCAGATCCTACACTGGAACCAGAATAGCAACAAAAACAGCAACAACAGCAACAACAGCAACAACAACAACAACAACACAAGGGCAAGAAGCCCATAACAGATGATGAGAGCGCATAAGTCGCTGAACTACTTTTGCTTGGAGTTAGACCAGTCAAGCATGTGACCCAATTTTTAGGGCACAGTTTTGCAAAGACAAAGCAGCTAAGGAGAAGAAAGAAGCAGAACAGGCAGAGAGAGAAGGCTTATCAGACGCCTTTCTCGCCACCCAGACCAGATCGATCCTCACCTGTTCAGCCTGCTTAGTCAGCACAGAAGAAGAAGAAGCCCTTCAAGTCATGGTATCTATTTCTACAAAAGCAAACACCCAGAGACCCTTGGGTAACAGTAGATGACCAGAGGGAATTGAAGCTGATCAAGACAGGCTTTATCCTCAACAGATACTTTTTGAAAGAGCCTACTTACTCTGAACAACTTGATGATGAGGATTTTAACAGATACATGGAAATTATCAAGAGAAAGAGGTTGTTAAGAGGATAAGAACAACAGTTGAGAAAGCAAATGTGCAAATCAAGGCACCAGCAAGGGAATACATGGAGTGCCCTCAGATTCCAGGACCACTATTCCAGACAAGACCTACCTGCTCAACTACATCAATATGATTCGAAGGTCATGGGCTACAAAAATGATAATCATGATCCCAACTATGCCAGAGTCAGAGATGACATCTACAAGAATGTGCAGCTGACTTTTGAAGCACATAAGGCGAAGATGAAGAAGGGTTGCAGATGGTTTAGCTGATTTTTCTTATTTCTTTTACCATATGTTGTTCATTTTTAATGTTCTGGAAATATTTATGTAACCTGTATGATCTGAATGGCTCAGATATACATTGAACGGGTTATGGGATGACAATTCCTTGTTGTCCAGTACTCAATTTAAAATCTTCATTCATTATAATGTAATAACGAAAATTTAACCCATCTGGTATTTTAACCAGATAGCTTTTATTGTTTTACTTAGGGTTATTTGTAAAGTGTGGTTTCGACATCATCAAAAAAGGGAAAATTTTTCGGAACGCATCACAAAATTTAGTTTTGATGATGTTCTTTTGAAACACACTTAAACTTATTTCATGTTCTGTTTGCTAGACCTAGCCTGCTCAACATGTAACAGATGACTATGATATTAAGTGAATCTGATAGAGAGCAAGCCTGCCTTAGACCAGGTTAGCTGATGACTAATTGTAAAGGGCTTAAAAAACTCTTAAGTGTTCTTTCCTATAGGAAGTCATCTAGTTAGATAGTCTTCTGGATGATCGAAGCAGATTACCTGATGAAGGTCACTCAATTTGATCACAAACAGATTGCACCTAGTTGCTTGCATTAACTTTTGGAGCAACTTTGGACCAAACCACCTAGTTGGAAAGTGAACCTGATCTGGTTGACCAGAGAAGCTTGGAAGAGTGAACCTGCCCAATGCAGATCACTGACATGGAGACTTGGTTGAAAACCAGATATACAATATGTCATCTGGTATTTGACCTAGTCATCTGATATTTTATCTAAGTCATCTGGTATGCAAAGCGTCATCCAAATGTACTTAGAGAGAATCTTATCCTTATGCCACATCATCAGATCTCTTGCAGAAGGAAAGTTAAATCAAATCAGAGATCATGAAGGAAGGTGAATCACTCGAAGCTCAAAGAAAGGAAATAGATCAATTAGCCATCTGCTTTCCATATCAAGAGGGGTTCAGTCAACCTTTCCTACAAGGCAAGAGGATCAAATCAAGGATTCACAGTTGATTGACAATCAACATTTATGCCACGCCAATCAACCACGACGATATGAATTTAAAATTCTGCACCTATAAAAGCTTGGAACAAAATCTGGAGGAGTACAGACTGGCAAACTGATCAACTGATTCACTAATGATCTTAAATGAAATCTGAAACTCTATCAAGAAATCTACTCTACCATTGAAGTATTCTACGAGAAGATTTCACAATCCAGATCGTGTTCAAAGCCGTTCCTGGTCGAAATCACACCAAATTCGATTTTAGTTTGTCTTATCGAGAAGTAGAAAGAAGATATTTTCGATAGCTAGTAGTTCTCTAATTGATTAACTTGAAGTTACATTGTAGCAGATTCATCTGCCAGTTGTAAGGGACACGACCCATATTTGTGCACAACTTTCTTTCTAGTTTTGACTATAACTTGTGGCTCGTTCTCAGCGAGTATAAAGAAGAGATTATCCTAAGTAGTGGATATCCGATCTAGTTTTGATTGGACCGTGGACGTAGGGAGTTTCCCGAACCACGTAAAAACAACTGTGTTCTTTACTTTACGCATTTTATCTAGTTTTTTATTTCACTAACCCAGCATTTGCATTCAAACCTGCATTGTTTAATCAACCTCTTAATATATTTAGCTAAGTGTTTATCAAGGTTTTCTAATAAGAGCAACACACTAAATCCACCATATTCCGCGCACTACGCTCTGTCAGATAACAAGATCACTCTTGCTATCTGCTTAGCGTATACCACAAGAGAGAATCTGTCTAGACAGATCACTAGTCGATCTGGTAGTGAACCTGGAAGTCGATCTAGTTTGTCAAACTTAGCAATTTCCTTTAGAGAAAGCTTAATCTCTCTAGTAAAACTGTCAAGTAAACTGAAAAGTTTGTATTTAGTTTATTTCCCCCCCCCCCCCAATACACCAAACTTTGCTCTTTCGGGACCAACAACTTGTCAACCTCTGTTTAGGGTTTCACAACGTTGTTACATCCCATTCGGAGATGTACTTTCCAAAACAGGTCGCTACATTCTATCTGACTTGGCCAGACTGATAAGGGAAACTAAGGATGATTCATATCAGGTTGTTGACTTGGTGGTTAAGAGGAGTCTGAGGCATGCTACCAAGATCAGTTTCATTATTGAAAAGTTTTTCCAGCAACAAGCATGGGAGAGAGAAATTCCATTCAACCCTCAGCTCACTTTGCCTAAAGAGCAATACCAGCTCGAGATGGCATTAAGTTTATCCCCTGCCCTGTTTCACAAGGTGAAGGATGACGTTTATATGAGGCACTTGATGGAGATGGGGAACTCAAATCCTACTTGGGTAGCTCCATCCAAGGGGGAAGAGAAGAAGAAAGATCCCCAGGAAAAGAAAGAGAAGAAGAAACCAGCGAAGAGAGCGAGCTCTTTAGAGACTGAGACTTCTTCTACTACGCAACCACCGAAGCAAAAGAAGAGGAGGTTGAGGAAACAACAACCTACCTCACCAGAAGAGGAATCTCATGACCCAGATCAAGAGATTCTACATGATGCCATGCCCGAATCAAATTATGATCCCAGGCAGGAGAGAGACTTCTCACGTGTCAGAACAACTACACCTTCTCAGATCGATTGGAGAGAATTATTGAAGAAGAAGAAGAAGAAGTTGAAGAGGAGACTGAGAAGAGGAAGCAAGCTGAAGAGGTAGTTCAGCTGTTGGAAAATGAGGCAGATCACTCAGTTCTGCAAGATTTTCCTGGAATCACATCGACACCAGAGAGCTATGGTGCAGCTCGCCGTGTGAAGACATATTTATTAATCAAGGACAACGAGTATTACTTCCTTGATGCTCTGCTTACAATTAGATCGATTGAAGAGTTGAAGATTGAGGAAGCAACTCTTCTGAGCATTTTTTATGTGTCTTCAATTGTTGAGTTGAGAGAGACCTACCACCAGATGATATTAGCGATAGCTAAGCATGAATCCTGACAACTGAAAGACGACCTGAAATCATTTTATACAGATAAAATGGATTTCTCTGAGAGTGTACCTGACACCAATGATGAGGCAGAAGAGGAAGCCAGGGAAGATCCATCTGCTCAACCTGAAGTTGATGTTATTATGGAGAAACAAAGTGGTGCACATACTGACCAGCCCAACACTTCTGGAAAACCAGATCAACAAACTCAGGAACAACCAACTAAATCAGAAACACTAGCACAACAACAACAATCAGAGCAACCTCACACATCTGCTGAACCAGAACAGTCATCTGCCGCAGCAGATCAACCTACTGCTCAACCTGAGGAAGAAGCAGCAGGAAGTAATAAGGAAAAACAGAAGGAGAGGAGAAAGAAGGCTCCAAGAGTTGTACTTGAGCCTGTGATCGAAGAACCTGCTGGCCAGGTAAATCGGTGGAAAGCCAACAGATGAGATCTACACACATGGTGCAGCACAGAAATTGAAGAAACATATTGGTTTGTTGACTTGGAAGATCTGTTAGAGAGTGAGCCCAGGCCGTTCACAAATCAGCAGGTCGATGATCTAATAAACTTGAGGATTCAAGATTATCTGACATCAACCTGCAACGAGATTCAAGAGATGGCTACAAAAGTATTGACTGACTTCAACCAGCACCAGAAGTATTATGTCAATGATATGGAGAGAATGCTAAAGAAGAGAATCAGAGATTCTACAAAGGAATTAACCAAGAAACTGGATGATGAAGGGATGCAACTAACACTGCAAAGGAGAAGGTTGACCAGCGACTAGAGAGTGTAGATAAGAAAATTGAAGGGGTACACAAGCTGGTGACCGACCTAGCAGTAAAGGAGAAAGAACTGATCAATGAAGCTATCAAGCAGCACACTACATCTTTATCAGCTGAGATCACAGAGTCAACATCAAGAGAGTTACATTCGCAACTAGACATTTTTGAAACAAAACGCTGCTTGGAGATATTAGAAAACAATTTGCCCCAAGCACTAACAAATCTTGAATTTCCAACTCCAGATGAGATCAACCATCTGTTACAGAGGCTTGATGAGACAGAGTAGCTTCAAAGCACATATGACAAAACTTTGAACACAATGAACAACATACTAGAGAATAAACTCAATGAGACAAACCAGAACATCACATTCTTGCTCAATTACAAAGAGGATGCAGAGAAGAAACAAGAGGAGATGCAAACCGAGATCGACTCCTTTCATACACTCATCAAGTCCTTATTTGATGATGTCGAAAAGGGGGAAGGAAGATCAGGAAAAGGAGGAAAAAGAGGAGACAAGGACGGTGCAGGAGGTAAGAGTAAGGAACCAACAAAGAAACAATCTAAGAGGCAGACCACCCCACGCAGGTCAACTCCTCAACCAGAACAGCCAAAGCAACCAAAATAGTAGAGGAAAGATAAAGGCAAGAAGCCTATGGTAGGAAAAGATGAGGGTGACCAATGCATCATGTTTAAGTGCTCTGGACTAATGTATCATGTAACCTGTATGAACTTATTTGATATATATAACATTTGAACGGGTTATCTGATGACAATATCTCTTTGTCCAGAACTCAATTTTAACGCTTTATATTCGTTATAAATTATAACAAGATTAACCCAAATGGTATTTAAAACCAGATCACTCTTACTATTTTACTTAGGGTTATATTGTAAAGTGTGGTTTCGACATCATCAAAAAGGGGGAAATTATTGGGAACCCTCACAATATTTTATTTTGATGATGTTCTTTCGAAACAAACAATTAGATTTATTTGAAGTCTTGCTTGTTAGACCAAGCCTGCTCAAATTGTAACTGGGAGATCACATAATTCATAAGTGAACCTGATAGGGAGCAAACTTGTCTTTATTTTAACATTGGTATGTTGTAAAGAAGAGACTATGTTATAAAGTCTTATCTATAGAAAACCAACCTCTTATAACAGGTTAGCTGATGACCAAAATCTAAAGGACCCAAATACGTTAAATATTTTGTCCTAAAGAAAGTCATCTATTCAAGTTAGTCCTCTAATATTTAGAAGTAGACCAGCGAACCTGATGCAAGCAGACAACCTGATAAGGTCAGTCAACCTGTTCTAAACCCAGCTGTTCTGTTGGGAGAAATCCTAGCAGTCTCCTGCCTTTCAGCGAGTTGCGCTCAAGTCTGTCCGTTCGCTCGATTAAAGGCATAGTTGCG
>JAPKLX010000832.1:19980-34911 GCA_026898415.1 Leonotis leonurus
CAGCTAGATATGGGTTAAGGGAAATAAAGTAGCACCTCACCACAAGTCCGGGCTTTTGGTCTAGTGGCAAGCGCTTGATCCTACATGTTCTTACCATCACAAAGAGCAAACCTCGACCAGACCACGTCGCTGGAAGTGAACCTGACCTGACCAGCGCAAAGAGTGAACATGTCCCTTACAGGTTACTAAATTAGAGATAATGTAATCTTCAGATATACAATGAGTCATTTGAAGTTTTGCATAGTCATCTGATATTCTCAAATTCATCTAGGTATACAATGTGTCACCCGATAATCTTATACCACGTCACCAGGATTTTCAAAGAAGGAAAGAAAATCAATCAGAATTCAAAAATGGGAAGAGATTAATCAGCGTATTTGTTACCATATCAACGAGATCTCGCTGATCTTTCTATACACGGCAAGAGGATCAATTAGAGATTCAAATCTATGATTGGCAATCAAGCATTCAATGCTCGTCAATCAACCCAACGGCCAGAATTCAAAATCTGAGCCTATAAAAGCTGCGAAGAACATCTGGAGAAAAGTAACGAACACAATCGCGATCATATATGAGAGTTATCATCAAAGTACTAAGTGCTGAAACATTGTCGATAAATCTACGCAACATCAAACGATCCAAAGATGAAGATTTCTCATTCCAGATTTGTTCAAAGTTGTTCGGGAATTTATTTCACACCCTCGATTCAAGTATATCTTATCGAGAAGAAGAGTTGATATCTTCTCTAGCTTAGTAGTTTTATAAGTGGATGAACATGAAGGTATTGTAGTAGATTTATCTGCAAGTTGTAAAGGACACAACCCTAATTCGTGCACAAGTTCTCGTCTAGATTTGATTGAAACTTGTGGCTCATTCTTAGCGAGTTTATCCTAGTAGTGGATATCCAATCTAGTTTTATTGGATCGTGGACGTAGGGGTTTTCCTGAACCACGTAAAAACAACTGTGTTCTTTACTCATTTTATCATTCAGTTGTTTTATTCACAATCCCCTCACTTGCACGCAAACTTGCATTGTTTTACTTAACTCTTAATATATTTGACTAAGTGTTTACAAAAGGTTTTCATATAAAAGCAACCAATTAAATCCACCATCATCCGCACATTACACAGTTTAAGATAATAAGATCACTCTTGTTCTCTGATCTGTGTAAGTCGCTTGAGAGAACTTATTTGAACAGATTGAGTAAATCTGCTGAGTGATCCTGATCTGTCAACTCAAGCAATCTCCTACCAAGAAAGCTTAATCTCTCTACTCAATTAGTCAAGTAAAAGTTGGCATTTGGTGTATTCTCTATTCCCCCCCACCATACACCAAACCTTGCTCTTTTGGGACCAACAATAATCAAACATGCTTTAGAGTATACAATCTGTGTCACATGACATCTACAAATCTCCCACTTATACCTAAAGCAGGTCCCTTGCGCGTCTCACCCCAAATCCATCTAAGTGCCTCTCGAACGTTTTATGGTTCAACCTCCTTGTGAGAGGACCAGACAGGGTGTCCTCCGACTCTACCTTGGACACTACTACATCACCCCTCCGCATTATATCACTAATGATATTTTACTTCCTCTCAATGTGTTTACTTGCCTTGTGGGCCCGTGGTTCCTTTGTGTTAGCCACTGCACCTAAGTTATCATAATAAACCGTGATACTCTAAGGCATACTCAGAATCACATATAAGTCCATCAAGAAGCTCCCAAGCCAAACTGCTTCATTTGCAGCCTCAGATGCGACTACATATTCAACTTCCATGGTGGAGTCTGCGATGCATTTCTGCTTCATACTTCTCCATGTCATGGCTCCGCCTCCCAAAGTATACCAGGTAACGAATATGAAATCCTAACCTGAGGTAGATTTCCTCAAGTCCTGATCCATCTGAAAGTTAGATTCTGTTTAACTCAAAAGACTCAGTGAATCAGCCTGGTAAACCAAATAATACTCCCTTGTCCTTTTAAGGTACTTGAATATGTTCTTTATGGTTATCCAATGGCTCTTCCTAGGTTGAACTGATATCTTGCTACCATGCCTACGGCAAAGCAGATATATGGTCTCGCACACATCATAGCATACATGAGACTACCGACTGCTAAAGCATAAGGTATATGTCTCATCTCCACTATCTCATTAGGGTAAGAAGCCCTTCTTGATATAGGATTCCTGAGTTAGGCATAATATTCTCCTTTTGTGGTCTCGGATGACCTTGATCCTGGAAATGTGTCCTGCTGTTCCCATATCCTCCATATCGAATTGATTGGACATGTATGCTCTAACGTCCGATAACATCTTCTTGACACTTTCAATCAAGTGAATATCGTCTACGCACAACACTAAGAAAACAACACCCTTTCCCACACACTTTCTGTACACACAGCTCTCGTCAGGGAATTGATCAAATTCGTAGAATTTGATAACCTGATCGAAGTAAAGGTTTCATGACCGTGAGTCTTGTTTAAGTCTATGGATGGACTTTTAAAACTTCCACACCATTTGTTCCTTTCCTTGAACTGCATAGCCCTCGGGTTGTTGCATATGAATAGTTTCTTCAAGACATCCATTTAGGAAAGCTATCTTGACATCCATTTGCCTTATTTCTCAATACATATGTGCGACAACTGACAAGTGTATATGAATAGACTTGAGCATGGCTACTGGAGAGAAGGTCTTATCGTAATCGATACCTTCTTTTTGAGTGTAGCCTTTTGCCACTAGTCTAGCTTTGAAGACAACAACGTTACTGTCGGGTCCTCATTTCAACTTGAAGACTCATTTACTCTTAATGGCTTTGCAGCCTTCAGGCAGATCAACTAGCTCATATACTTCCTTGTATGCCATGGATTGTAGTTCAAACCCCATTGCCTCTTTCCAAATGTGACAGTACTTATCTTGGACCGCTTCGTTGAAATTTTATGGGTTCGATTCGACAAGGACTAAGACTGAGTCAGATGGCTTTCCCACTCCAATGAATCGGTCAGGTTGTTGAACAACCCTCCCACTACAACGAGGCTCCACTACAGGTGGTACAAGTGTTTGGGTTGGTGCTGGTGGTGGTTGTGTTTCTTGGGAATTTGGATTAGCTATAGTTCTCATTTCCTCGAGAATCATCTCGCTTCTGGACTTGTGGTTGTTCACATAACCTTCTTCTAGAAATCTAGCGTGAGTGCTAATGAAGATCTTTCGATCTATGAGATTATAAAACTCTCACCCTTTTGTTTTTCTTGGATAGTCTACAAACAGACACAACTTAGTACAAGGTGCTACCTTGTCAGCATCCTTTTCGAGCACATGTGCTAGAAAACCCCACACTTTAAGGTGTCTTAGACTGGCCTGATGCTCGATCCATAGCTAAATAGGTGTCTTAGGGACCAACTTGGATGACACCAAGTTCAATGTGTAAACTGCCATTTTGTTGGTCTGTTCCCTGTGCCGTTAACTGGGATTGAATCCCTACTTCCGACACATCCTTCAAAAAATTCTGCACTGAGGTATTCGACTCTGCGATCAGAACGCAGACACTTGATAGTCTTTATCTGAAGATTCTCCACAAGTATCTTGAATTTCTTAAATTTTTGAAAAGGAATCAGACTTTTGGTGCATCAAGTAGACATATCCATACTTGGAGTAATCATCAATGAAAATGATAAAATACTGCGCACCACCTCTGGTCTGGGTCGACATTGGACCACAAACGTCGGAGTAAATGATATTCAACACATCTTTGGCTCTATTTCCTTTGACTTTGAAAGGTCTCTTGGTCATTTTTTCTTCTAATCAGGATTCAAAAGTCGGGTATGGTTCTACTTGAAGTTTATTCAAAGGCCCGTATTCCACTAACTTTTGAATCCTCCTAAGGTAAATATGTCCACGTCTTAAGTGCCACTGATATCATTCGATGAAAGACAATAAGCTTTTTGTTTAATAGACAAGTTAAAGATTGCACTTTGTTGCATAAGTTTTGTAGATATAGTATATAAGTAGTTTACCATCGTGTCAATGTAGATACCAAAATTTCCTTTCTTGATAATTACATAATCATCAAAGGAAACTAAATATCTATCCTGGACCAATTTAGAAATCGAAATTAAATTCTTTCTAAAACTAGGCATGAACAAAACATCTCCCACTACAACGAACACCACTTTCATAGCGTCGCCCAAAGAGATGGAAATCTTGCCTTCCTTAAGTAGTGTAGTTCGCAGGAATGTCTGCATGTCATAGCAACCATGTTCTGTGGCTCCTATATCTATCACCCATGACTGGGCAGAACTAACCATCAAATATGTTTTCACTACTAAGGCGTAAGATGTATCTCGACTATTTCCCAATTCTCACGAAGTAGATAGTCAGATTTCCAGTGTCCTATCTGACCGAACCCTAGATGTTTTCCAATTTGATGCCTCTTAGCAACCAAATTTTCTCCTTCCCCAATAGTGTCATAGCAAACCTTGAGTCACTCGTGGGCAGGACATTGTCCAAATCATTAAAACAATCAATATATATATAAGTTCTTTGAGTGTAATCTTATTAAAATGGGGTGAGTTGAAAGTCATGCTTAACAGAACTGAGAATAAATAAAACAATCTATCATAAATAACATGCTCAAATGTAGATAATCGAAAATCTTAAAAAATGATCATGCATTGAACATACTGTTTAAAATAAATAAGGCAAGCCACGCAGTGTGATCGGTTACACAATCAATTTTAAAACGGTTTTACTGGTCATATAACTCAATAGTCAGAGGCCGCACAGTGCTGTTATAATTGCCAAATTATATCTAAGCTTATACCATGACCCCTGACACCAAAGACTATTATTTGATATTGATATGGCCACAGCGGAGGGGTCATACCGCCATCAAATAATATATCATAGTCATCTTAGAAAAATCTTATAACGTGAACTGGTAAAATGTGATTCTGCTTAGAATCAAAATAAGTTACTTCACGAAAAGACCGTCTCATGGAGACCATCATATGTAATCTTACCAAATTAAATTAATAAAATGCAATTACAATTATCGCTTAGTCATTTTTAACAAAAAAGGTTTTAAACATGCATAATCAAATATTATGGCATATCATGTAAAACATATAAGATAATCCATAATAATAGCAAATAAGGCCAAATTAAAACATGTAAGCACATAATAAGACACATAAATTAAATCCAATTATCCAAAATTATGATAAAATTGAACTCCAACCGAACCCAGAAGGGCCCAAGAAGTCAAAATTAGGCCTGGGCTCGCACTCGGGCCTGCCTCAGGCTGCTCGCCCGCAGCCGGAGCTGCCGAGCCTCGTGCCATGCACGTCGGACGCTGTGTCGCGCACCCCTGTGTTGCACCGTGTGTCAGGACATGTGCCGCACGCACTGCTGGCTAGTGCCTGCATCGGGCCTGTGCCACGCGCGCCAACGCTACCACTAGGGGGGCCCGTGACTCGCGTCATTGTCCACTTCCATCCTTCATCTCTCCATCTCGTTTTTCGTGCAGAATATTTCTCCCACTATTTTACATGATTTAAGCCGCAAACTAAGCACCGAAACACGACTAAAATAAATAAATGTGGTATTAAATCAAATAAGACACGTAATCATATATATAATGCTTGAATTAAATCTAGGTATCCTAATATCAATTACGATCACGAGCAAATTAAAAGAATTAAATCCAATTTATACAATAAATTAAAATTACGTGACCGACACTGATCCCAACTGATAGAACCCGTATGAGGGGGTCGTAATTCTGTAGGATTCGCATGTTTAATAAATTATATAAATAATTAATTCTTAACATTTAATACAACATAGAAGAATTAATTGCGGAATTTACCTTCTCCTTACCTAGTCCTTCACTTGCAGAGAGATGAATTGAGTCGTCAACAACAAACCGTAATCCACTACAATGAATTTCCTTGATCTCCTTCCTCGATCTCCTCCAATTCAACCTTGGAAACTTCTAACCTATTCTAAATCTACAACTTGATTATTATGTGGGTAATAATCTATTATGTTTTTTAGAGAAAGAAGAACCAAAAAATAGAGCTTGGAATGCTCTCTATTTTTCGAAAATTACAGACATAAAATCTCTATATGATCGATTTTCCTTAGGTGTAGAAGTATGAAAATCGGCCACTCCTCTTTATCCCTATTTATAGATATTTTGGGCTAGGTTAAGGCTTTAAGGTGAAAGGATAAGATCCCCAAATAATAGAACTAAATCAATCACTACTGCCCTATAACTGCTATATGGGGTTACGAAAAACCAACAAGTGTACATGAATCAAAGCAGCGTATAATCAGTCGCGTATACTAATGTCATCGTCACATAACATAGAACTCATCGCACTGTGAAATCTCTCAATATGTATACGCAAAGCATGTGTGTCAGCTTATACATACCGATATCACTATGCAGGCTAAGGTTTGCTCTTCCATCAAATGATACCGCAACTTTTATCGACTAGACTGTCCAAGTCTTTCTAGACTATGAGCTTTTTCATACAAAGGATCTGACTGTATAACCTTATGTGATCATGGATCCACTACACAGTCTACAATTATAGGAAATGGACTTGTTTGCAATTCCATATACAAAGATAATAAATAACAAACCAATTATAGAAACATTTATTCTCATTAAAATGAAACTGAAAACAAGTTTGATACATCGTCTAAGCACAAAACATATTTTGAGGTATACAAACCCTAACATCCCCCCTGTTGGGAACCCTCATAATATTTTGTTTTGATGATGTTCTTTCGAAACAAACACTTAGATTTATATTTATGACTTTCTTGCTAGACTAAGCCTACTCAGATTGTAACAGGGAGATCACTTAATTTAAAAGTGAACCTAGTAGGGAGAAAGTCTAATTTTACTACTTTTTAGCGTTGGTATACTATAAAGAAAAGACTAAGTTATAAAGTCTTATCTATAGATAATCAACCTCTTAGAACAGGTTAGTTGATGACTAAAATATAAAAGACTTGAATACGTTAGTGTTCTCTCCTATAGGAAGTCATCTGATCTAGTTAGTCTTCTGATACTTGGAAGCAAACTAGTGAACCTGAAGCAAGCAAACAACCTGATAAGGTCACTCAATCTGGATCAAACTTGTTCTGTCCCCAGCTGTTCTTAACAACCTAAGAAGCAAAACTGGACCAGACTACCTCGCTGGAGTGAACCTGACATGTCCAGCATGGAGAGTGAACCTGTCCCTTACAGATCGCTAAGATGAAGATTATGTAATTTTCGGGTACACAATGAGACACCTGAAGTTTGCATAGTCATCTGATTCTCAAAAGTCATTTGGGTAGACAACGTGTCACCCGATGTACTTAGAGAGAATCTCATCCCTCTACCATGTCATTAGGATCTTTGAAAAAGGAAAGATAATCCAATCAAAGTTCGAGGAAGAAAGAGAAATCAATCAGAAATCAAAGATGGAAAGAGATCAATCAGCGGATGTGTTACCAAATCAAGGAGATCTCGGTAATGTTTCTCTACATGGGAAGATGATCAACTAGGGATTCAAACAGCGATTCACAATCAAACATTTAATGCTCGCCAATCAACCCAACAGTCAGAATTTTAATTCTAAGAATATTAAAGCTACAAACAAAATCTGTAGACATATGCGCGAACACAATATACTAACAAAGTTGTTATATATGATAGATTCAATGAAGTTCTAAGTGCTGAAACATTGTTCAGAAATCTATGCAACATCGAAGGATTTGACGACGAAGATTTCTCCTCCCAGAAGTGTTCAAAGCCGTTCGTGAACTTAGCCAAACCCACCCTCGATTTAAGTCTGTCTTATCGAGAAGGAAAGTTGATATCTTCACTAGCTTAGTAGTTTCTAAGTGGATTAACGTGGAAGTATTGTAGCAGATTTATCTGCAAGTTGTAAGGGACATGACCCTAATTCGTGCACAAATTTCTGTCTAGTTTTGACTGTAATCTTTGGCTCGTTCTTAGTGAGTTTAAAGAAGAGATATTATCCTAGGATATCCGATCTAGTTTGATTGGACCGTGGACATAGGGATTTTCTCAAACTACGTAAGAATATTTGTGTTCTTTATTTTACGCATTTTATCTTTCAGTTGTTTTACTCATTAACCCCTCACTTGCACGCAAAATTGCATCAATTTAATCAACTCTTAATATACTCGATTAAGTATTTGCAAAGGTTTTCATATAAGAGCTACCAACTAAATCCACCATCTTCCACACACTACACAGTTTAAGATAGCAAGATCACTCTTGTTTTCTGATCTGTGTAACTCACTTGAGAGAGCGCTACTTGGAAAGATCGAGTAAACCTGGTATAGTGAACCTATTATGTCACTACAAGCAACCTCCCAGCGAGAAAGCTTGATCTCTCAGATTAACTTACCAAGTAAACTAAATGGTTGGTATTTGGTCTATTCCCCCCCCCCTAGCCCCCCTCCCCATACACCAAACCTTGCTCTTACGGGACTAACACCCCCCATCCACAAACACCTGATTCTAGCTCTTCTGAGGCCAACATGTGGTATCAGAGTAGTGATTCGTCTAACCACTATTTATGTTTCATAGGGTTAACACATTCGTGGTCAATTTGCATAATACCTGCTAGCATGAATGTTTCTCTTATCAGAGTTTGCGAGGTTTTCTCCATCCAAGGCTACGAGGATTGGAGCTTTAGAATCAAAATATGTCTCCAGGAACTTCACATCCTTATGTGAAATATAATCGATGATGGTCCATCTCCAATCTTGTTACGGTTTGTAAACCTCAAGCATGCTTATTGCTTAAGACATATTGTATCAGACTTGTTTTCAGTTTCATTTTAATGAGAATAAATGTTTTTGTTGGTAAGTGGACTCTAGCACCTCCCGAAGGGTGGGTCCTCCGTGTATCGTATCCGAGAGAGCTTATGGAAGTGTGGCCTGCCTCAGTCGAAAAGGGCCTACACTACCATTCTTGACGAGAGGTAAAGGAATTTATTAGTACTACTCATACCAACATGGTGCATCAGCTTTCCAGGTCACCCCTTAGTAGGAACTTCAAGGTTAAGCGTGCTTGGCTTGGAGCAATACTATGATGGGTGACCTACTGGGATGTGTCCTGGATCAGCCTATCAGTAAGGACAAAAAAGGCTGAGAAAGAAAGTGTTGGTGTTTGGGGCCAGTACAAGGGGTTGTTGGGCACAACAACTCTAGGGGTTATGACGATTCACGATCGTAATCCGAGGTGCGAGATTGACGGACCTCTGGGTGACATAGGTATCCCCATGGCCCGGGTTCGAAAGAGCGCCAACATATACTCTCAAGGTCCGTTGCATCTTCCAAAGTATCGGGATGGTGTTGAGGGGGGATTGTTGGGATGTGGACTCCAGCACCTCCCGGAGGGTGGGTCCTCAATAGAAAAAGGCCTGCACTACCATTTTTGACGAGAGGTAAATGAATTGATTAGTACAACTCTTACAAACATGGTGCATCATCTTTTCAGGTGATCATTACGTCAATTTGGACAGTCTAGTTGATAAAAGCTACAATATCATTTGATGCAAGAGCTGACCTTAGCCCGCAGAATGATGTTGGTATGTTTATGCTGGCATACATGCTTGCGCGCGCGCACACACACACACACGCACATATATATAAATTGTAAGGTTTCACATTGAGATAAATTCTCTGTGTTGCTGAACGAGGTCTCAGGAATTATCAATTTCTTAATCTGTGACGATGACATTAGTATACAAGACTAATTATATGTTGCTGTGATTCGTTTGCACTTGTGGGTTTTTCATGAACCCATAAAGTAATGTCTTAGGTGGTAGTGATTTGTTTTCGAAAAGTGCTTGATTGTTTATTGTAGAAAATCGCATCTCGGTAACACGAGTTGACTAAATCTGTGTGAAGCGTTCAGAAAGATATATTGTATAAGTAACCCGACCGGTTGAAATTATTCCATATACAATGATTAAATGTTTGAACCGGATCACTCACGAATAAACATATTAATTATTTTGAGTTGTCAGCAAACTCAATTAATTAATGGATTTAATAAATCTTAAACACGAGAAATATTTAATGATAAAAGGAGGATTACATCTATAATTTGAATGGTTGAAGATAGTTCAAGATTTATCATATATTGAAGTCGATAAATATTTATGTAAGATCTATAATTTATTATATTTCCTAGAGTAATTAATTTGAAAGTTAAATTAACTTAATGTAATAATTAATTAATTTTAATTGGGTCAAATTAATTTAAACTTATTCAAATATCAAATTATTTGGATAAGATGAAAATATTAGAGATAAGATTGGACTTGGTCTTATAATAAAAGGTCTTATCCATTTTCCTTTGAAGCCCTAACCTAGCCCAAAATATCTATAAATAGAGAGATAGGGAGGGGCCGATTTCTACACTTCTACAACTAGAGAAAGCGGCTATTTGGAGGATTATACTCTCCAAATTTTTTAAAATTATAGGGATTCTAAACCCTAATTTTTTAATTTCTATCTTTCAAAAGTTTGATAGATTATTTCTCACACAACAATCAAACTGTAGATTAGGAATAGGTTAGAAGCTTTGAAGGTCGGATATTTCAATCGGAATGAATTGTTGTTCATTGCTGACGATTTAGATTGTCTCTCCACAAGTGAAGGACTAGCGTAGGAAAATGTATAAAGATCCACTTTTATGTTTTCATGTGTGTATTATTTGCATAGAATTCATTATTTATATGATTATTAAACAAGTGAATTCTACGGATTTACGAGCCCCTCATACGGGTTCTATCAAATCTATGACACAAAAAATGTATAGGAGGAATTGACACGAGCCTAGGGTAAGATATGAAAAGGTGATGAAAGATCCCAGATATTACACTACCGAAGGGTGAAAGGAGACAATATTAGATAACTTTGCGAAGGGCTTCACCAGCATAGTAATTGTGTTCACTTTGCTAAAATTAAGTGACTTAGCTACTACGAAAGAGATGTGGGACACTTAGCGCAACATCAATCTCGGATCAAAGGAGATGTTGGAAAATAAATTGTCAATCACCTACAACAAATTTGACTAGTTCAAAAAGGTACCTGGCGAATTGATGGAAGATGAAAAATAGATTCATAGAGATTACCTTGGAGATTTCAGCCATCAACAAGACAAAGTACCCTTAGCGAGAAAAGAATCTCAACGGTATATGTGCACTACCAGCTAACTGGGAGATATACACGGCTATGCACCCAATGAGACAGTACTTTAACAAGCTCACCTTTGAAGAGCTATTTGACATACTTCCAGGTAACGAATATGAAATCATACGTATTCATAGTACTACTAATGCTTCTTCCAGCAGGAAATTATAAAATTCCAAGAAGGAAAAGGAGGTAGATTTCAAGAGGAATAACAAGACATGAGTGAGGAAAAGGTATCTAGTAATAAATTTACTAACGCCCAATATACTTGCATTGGTTGTGGAAGACAAACTGTTCTGACCTGACCAAGAGTCAAAATAAAGAACTTTGAACAAAACAAGATCAAAAACTCAAGAAGCAACTCAAAGCCATGTTAGTATAAGAGGAGTCCACTTGTATTTATATGTCTGACAACTCATAAAACAACAATAAAGCACTCATTGTGTTGGAGCTAGATGAAGATTGGGAGGAACGTTTCATGGAGTTGACAATGACCTCGATCAAAACTAGATTGGAAGGACTTCAAAGAAATGTCAAGTTGCACACGGAGCTGTATGGATTATTGATAGTGGATTGTGAAAATAACATGCTATTTGACTATGTTGAACGCAATGGACCATAGGTAACCTTTGGATGTAACTCATAATGTTATACCAAAGGATATGTTAATCTCATAATCTATTATATGTTAGTGAATTTTGTGCATATGGCAATCATATTGAATTTACTTCTTACAATTTTTTTATGAAGACTAAAGAAGGAGACAAGATTATTCTTACCGGGGAATTTCATGATAGGTTATATACATAGTTTAGTGGAAAAACCAGAACAACAATTTAAGGGTAACCAAAATCACTTTTAAAACAAGTTGTCTTTGACACAAGAGATTGTGTGATCTCAAATTCAAGACCATCAACAAACTGCCACGAGATAAACTTGTAGAAGAAAAACTAGATCATATTTGTGAAGCTGATAATGTCATCATTTCCAAACAAATCAGTTCACTCCCTCTGGATGTATTATGACCAATTACTCCCCTACGATTGAAAGTACACATTATTTGTAATTCATGATTGTTATATATTCACTTGGGTTTTGCTTTTGTTTAAGAAAAAAGATTATTCATCAGAAGACACCACCATTATATCCATCTAATCAGACCGATGAACAAAGAGAGGTTCAGGTGATATCGATAACCTGAATTGGGCTGGAATCCTTGCAGGGCAAAAACCTGCTCCTCATATTCAATCTGAGGCTCAATCGCCATAACACAAACATTGGCTCCATGCTCCAACTCTCCACACACTCCATAGGTCTCATTACCGACCTTCCTTCGGGCCTGCTCATTAGAGTCGTGAATTGACTGCACCTATCTCGTCAGCTCCACCAACTGCCTCACCAACTCCGGATTGGAGCTCACTTTGTTCACCTTCTTCTTCTGACCTCTAGTACTCCTCTGCTCGGAGTTGTCGACCATAGTCTCAAAGATCTCATTGATCTCCTTGGATGTCTTACTCCCAGCAACTCTTCCAGCTGCATAATCCACCATGTAATGAAAGGTTTGAGGCACACTATCGTAGAAGAACTAATTCAACAGCTCATGTGAGAGATTGTGATGCGGACACTGTATCTGAAGGCCCTGAAAACGCTCCCAAGCCTCATGAACCGGCTCCCCATCCATCTGAGCGAAAATAACCAACTAAGACCTCACCTCCTGCGTCTTTTGGCTGGGATACCAGTTGGTCATAAACATCTTTAACACCTAATCATAATTGTACAACGAATTCGAAGGTAATGACATAAACCATGTCTTCGGCCTGTCCATCAAGGTGTAGGGGAAACATTTCTTCTTTAACTGGTTCTCGTTCAGTCCTCCAAGGGGGAAAGTCTGAAAGATCGCATATAACTCCCAGATGAAGTGGATGTTCTTCAACTCATAATTCTGAGATGCCTCTCCTAGAATGATAGGTGATCCAGCTGCTTCAATCATCGGTCAAGTAAATTCCTTCATCTTCTGGGCTGCCATGGGGGTTGTCCTCTAGCTGGTCTTGCTGTCGTCGGTATCTGAATGGTCTGAACTATTCGCCTGATACTCCAACTACAAGAGGCATCCGTTCATGATCTCCGTTTGTAATCTTTAGAACTCGAGTGTTAGGTTCAAGTAGCCATCTTCTTAGTTTGTAGTTCTCAGACTTCGAAGAAAAGTTGTAAATTGTAAACGGGTCACAACCCAAAACTTGTGCACGGAGAGCTCATCTAGTTTTGATTTGTTCTTTGTGGCTCGTTCTCACGGAGTATAAACAAGAGAGAAACCTATTAGTGGATTTCCGATCGAGATATATCGGATGTGGACGTAGAGAGTTTCCCGAACCATGATAAATCATTTATGAGTTTTATCTTTCTTATTATCATATTACATAATGATTACAATATTGTGAGTATTCATCTTATTAATCAACTTGTGTAAAAGAACTTGGCTAAAGAAAAGGTTTTTCATTAAAGTGTCCATTAACCACCAACCATTCGCACACGACTGAATCAAGGTTGACTATTTATAATTGAACTTGTTAAATCATTCTCACATTCACGAGTTTAGTTGAGTAAAGTTGAGTCTTCCTAACTAGAATATATGAACCTCACTATCCAAGCAAGCTTGAATTTCAAGTGAGCTTACATCTTGGTTATCAATTTTGTTGCGAACCCCGAAGCATTTTGGTTTTGATGATGATCTTTCGAAACTCACTTAGGTTTTATAGCTTTTATTGGTGCTAAACTGTTCTACGTGTTAACAGATCACTACGTATAAAGTGAATTCTGATAGAGAACAGATTAGAAGATGACTTAGCATGTAAAGGAATTATTCCTATAGAAGTCATTTCTATAACAGTATAGGATGAAGACCAAGATCTCGCACTAAGAAGAAATCGATCTGCCATCGACCAGATCACCGACCAGATCGATGTTCACAGCGAAGGACCAGATCGATAGAGTCATCAAACCACCAGATGACATCACCCTACTCATCATATCCTCCTGCCACGTCAACATTGATGTCCATCCAACAGGGTTTGGAAGAAGAATCCTTTATTGACACGAGGAAGGAAAGTAACCGTTAGCAATCTGCTTTCCATACTTAGAGAATTGAGTTAACGTTTCTACAAGGCAAGGACAGATATGATGGATATCATTGATTAGCAATCTACAGTCAATCCCACGCCAATCAACAACGACTAGAATTTAAAATTCAAAAGCCTATATATATTTGGAGTTCAGAGTCTGGAGAAGATAGACGCTACATTGAATAATCACACGCTAAGGCAATTAATCTCTGGACCAGATTAAGAGCTTCAAACAACTTGTGATTCTACATCACACCAACCCAGTCTCGATTCAAGTCTGTCTTATCGAGAGAGAGGAGATCACCCTGCTAGCTAGTAGTTTTCTAGTGGTAACGTAGAGGTAATCTGTTGTAAAGGGACACGACCCTTACTTCGTGCATAAGTATCCTTCTAGCTTTGATTGATACTTGTGACTTGTTCTCATCGAGTCTAAAGAAGAAGAGTATCTTAGTAGTGGATAATCTGATCTGGTTTTGATCAGACCGTGGACGTAGGGATTTCCCGAACCACGTTAAACAACTGTGTCATTTACCTTTCTACATATTTATATCCAGTTGTTTATTTATTTATTCTAACCCTTGCACTT
>JAPKLX010001750.1:0-18178 GCA_026898415.1 Leonotis leonurus
TTGAGTATATTTGTTCTTTTTGAATGCAGATATCTCAAGGAGAATTCCAGTGAATCTCATCTTCATCTGTTGTATTGTCTCGCCTGGTTTCATTTTGAATTCGTCATATTTGTTGCAGGCTAGAGACAGCTTATTCTCGATCATTACTTCAGATCCCAAAGCTAGGTCTCTTAAGGCTTCCCACATCTCTTTGGTAGTATCCAAATCTTGGATTTTGGCCAGATGTATGCCTTTAACCGTGCTGGAGATGATTCCTTTGGCAAAATCATCAAGATTTGCTTCTCTCCTTTCTTCAGAGGTATATTTTCTGGGATCCTTTAGTACGGTTTCTTTAACCGCTCCTGTCTCAGTGATACGAGTAGTTTCTTCTGTAATCGTCAATGGCCCTTCCTCAATTACTTTCCACATTAAGCAATGATGGGCTTTAAGGCACATTTTGATCCAGAAGCTCCATTCTCTATATCCTTGAATAGAGAATTCTTCGCAAGCCCTGATAACAGATGACTCCATAGCAAATAGAATGCACGTGAATGAAAAAGGTTTTCCTAGATCTATTCAAGCAGACCACGCAGGTATTAACCTTGTGAAACAAAACAATGGTCAGTTTGAACCACTGCTCTGATACCACTTGTTGGTCCCGAAAGAGCAAGGTTTGGTGTATGGGGGGGGGAATACACCAAACACTAACTTTTCAGTTTTACTTGACAATTTATAAGAGAGCTCAAGCTATTCTATACAAGAAATTGCTCGGCAGTGACTAAACAGATCGATATACAGATCAGTAGCTGATTTAGTCCAAACAGATTACCCTCTTAGTGTAGACACTTAGCAGATAATAAGAGTGATCTTATTACTTTCCGAGTGTAGAGTGAGTGCGGAATAATGGTGGATTAGTGATTGCTCTTGTTTTAGAAAATCTTTAAGTATTAATCAGATTGATTAGGAGATTGATTGAGATGCAGATGGATGATAGTGCAGAGGTTAGAATAATAAACAACTGAAAAATAAAGAATGCAGGTATGTAAAGCACACAGTTGTTTAACGTGGTTCGGGAAATCCCTACGTCCACGATCTGGTCAAACCTAGACCAGATTATCCACTACTAGGATACTCTGCTTCTTTATACTCGTGGAGAACGAGTCACAGGTATCAATCACAACTAGAATGATACTTATGCACGAATGAGGGGTCGTGTCCCTTTACAACAGATTACCTCTACGTTACCACTAGAAAACTACTAGCTAGCAGGGTGATCTTCTTTCTCTCGACAAGACAGACTTGAATCGAGGTGGTTGGTGTAATGTAGAATGACAAGATGTTGAAGCTCTATGTCTGGAAATGCAGAATGCTTGGAAGAATAATAGCAGAGTAGCTCGCGTGTATTGTCTCAATTTTCCAGATTTTGTCTTCAACTATATAGGCTTTGAATTTTGAAATTCTAGCCGTTGTTGATTGGCGTGAGATAGATGGTATATTGCCAATCAATGGTTTCCATCATATCTGTTCTTGCTATTTAGGAAAGGTTGACTCAATCTTTTTTTATGGAAATCAGATTGCTAACGGTCTCTTTCCTTATATGTTTAAACGAAGATCTTCTTTCCAATCCCTGTTGGATGGACTTGATCTTCCCGTGGCAAGTGTATATGATGTGTAGGATGATGTCAGCTGATGGTTTGATGACTCAATCGTTCTGGTTTATCGCTGTAGGCATCGATCTGGTCGCTGTCTGTTATAGCAGATCAATTCTTCTTTGGCATAAAGCTTTGACTGTCATCCTATTCTAGTTTGAGAATGACTTCTATAGGAACATCTCCTTTACATTTTAAGTCATCTCCTAATCTGTTCCATAACAGAAATCACCTTATCTCTAGTGATCTGTTTTTACACGAGAACAGTTTTAAGCTCTAACTAGCTAAGTGTGTTTCGAGATACCATCATCAACACTAAAACCTCAGGGTTCCCAACAATTTCCCCCTTGTTGATGATGTCGAAACCACACTTTACAAAAAGATGTCCTATCAGCTTATAAAGAGCGATCTGGTCTGATATCCAGATTGATTTTAGTACGTTATTAAGTTTATAACGTTTAGGATATTTTCATATATGTTCTGGACAATAAAATGTTGTCATCAGAAACTCAAGAAGGATTTCATATATATAAGAGACAAAAGTGTTTACAGATTGATCAAAAAACATAAGAAAAGCAGATCATAAAGATAAGAGAAATAAGTCTATCTGCTTTTTCTTTTCTCCTCTTGTTGTCTCTTCAATTTTGCTCTGGTCTCGTCTGAGATAAGCTGGACGCTCTCGTATACTCCTTCTCTTACCCTTATGTAATCAGGGTCTTCGGCATCCACCTTATATCCTCTATTCTCTGCTAGTTGATTTATGAAATTTAGCAGAAAAGTCTTGTCAGGAAGATCTGTCCCAGGGATGTTGGGACAGGTTCTGAATTCCCTTTCTGGAGCTGTTATTGTGATTTGGGCTTTGTCTGCTGTTGCTCTGATCTCCTCCACCAGTTCCCTTGCATCGTTCTGATCCAGATATAGGTTAAAGGCTTCATTAGGTGTCCCCTCACAGTAAAGTGGTTCCTTGAGGAAGTAACGACACATAATGAACCCGTATTTTAAGCCTTCAAATCCTTCCTTCAAGTGATCTGGGACACAGTTGGTCTCTCCCTGTTTGTTCAATGATTTTCGTATAGGGGCAGATGAGAACCAGCTGGATCCTGCTCTTTTCTTCTTCTTGGGTGGTTGGGACTGGCTTGATCTGCTTGGAGTGAAGGTTTTCTGTGCTTGGAATGAAGGAGAGTTGGCTGGGCTGGGTTGATCTGGTATGATGACTCGATCTGGTTTCTTTGCAGTTGAAGCACCAGATCCAGATCCTGATAGGCTTTTCTTTTTCTCTTCAGCTACTTGTTCTTTCTTCTTCTCTTGCGCAGCAGATGGCTTTGTTTTCTTCCCAATCCCTTCCCCCTTTTTGACATCAGCAACAAGCATACTGACAAGGGCTCGAAGGGAAGTGATCTCTTCTTTCATTGTTGCCATTTCTTTATCATTCTCCACTTTCTGAGTATGCAGTGATGTGATGTGGAGATTTGAATCATCAATCTGTTTTTGGAAAGTTTTGGTGATGTTGGCGAGTGCTGTTGTATGGTGCTCAATATCTTCCTGGACTATCCCAAAGTCGTTGAAGTAAGTGTCGATCATTGTCTTTGTGGGATATCGCAGTTCGCTGAGCTTTCTTTCAACAAAATTCTTTCCATTGACCTCAAACTCCCTGAACATAGCCTTCATGTGGGAGATGGTATCCTTTACAACATCAACTGCTATCCCATCAGTCTGTGCCTTTACTATGTCATGCACCATATCTTTCTCCTTTTCAGCGAAGGCTGTGATGATCTTGTACATCTCCTTCACTTTGAGTTCTGTAGTAAACAGACTCTGATCAATCTGTGCTTTGCGTTCTTCAGCAGCAGCTCGATCATCGTCCATTTTCTTGCTCAGTTCTTCAATCTTCACCCGGCATATTTGCCTCAGATCAGAGTCGACCTGATCAACGTGAGATTTCAGGTGGTCATTGAACTCTGTGAGTATGCGGGTGGCTTCATCTTGGACTGTGGTCAGTGTGCCATACATATATTGATCCACCTTCTTGGAAATGAGATCTTTAATTTGAGTATGAGATAGGGATTGATGTTGGTCCATCAATATATCTTCCAAGGTGTATGTCTGCACATGTACGTTCAGTGCAGCTGCAACAGCAGGAGTGAGGATGTCGTTGGTAAGCTCGCCTCCGATATTCTGTCCAAGTAGTTCTTCCTCTGCTGGTTCCCCTCCAGTTGGTGCAGGTGGGGTCGTGATCTGCACACCAGTATCAGCCATGAGCTGGTCTGGTGCAGGTTCTGTTATTGCTGCACCCGGTTGGTGAGCATCAGATGGAATCTCAGCTTCTTCTTCATCAACCACGCTGTCATAGAATTTTACCTTTCCAGCCTTCTCATAGATTTCTCTCAGATTAATCTGTAGCTTCTGAGCTTCTAGCTGAGCGAGTGCTAGTATAGATTGTGTGTAGCTTTCTCTTAGCTCAGCAACTGATGAGACTTCAAAAATATTCAACAGTGTGGCTTCCTCTGCCTTTAGCTGGTCAATCGATCTGATTTTCAGCAGTGCATCTAAAACATAGAATTCTTTATCTTTGATCAACAGCAGCAATTTGACTCTTTTAGCTGCATCGTAGCTCTCTGGTGTGAGCTGGATGTCAGGAAATATGCTGAGGACTGCTCTGTCTGCTTTTGCTTCAATCATTTTGACTACAGATTGTGCTGTGTTCTTCTCCACATCTTCATCTGAAGATTCAATTTCTTCTTCATCTTCCTCATTGATCTGTTCTAGAGGCTCAGCAAAGGATGAGCTTACGGTATGAGCTGGGGAGAAGTCCTTCGACTGGTCTGGGTGTACTGATGAAAGAGGTTCCACATCTTCTGGTTGACCAACCAGCACAACTTCTTCCTCCTCAACCTCCTGTTGAGGGATGACAGCTTCTGCAGCAGCAGGTGCTTCAGTCTGTATCTCGGCGGACAGTTTGTGAAGCCGTCTGCGTTTTGGTTTGGGCTGCTGAGCTGCGGTAGAAGTATCTGTTTCGACAGAACTGGCCCTCCTGGTCACTCTCTTGGAGGGGGTTCTCTCAGTTGGCTTCTCCTTGGTGACTTTAGATTTGGTGGATTGATCTGCTGGACTAGATGGAGGAATCCAGATGGGATTCGAGTTCCCCATCTCCATCAGAGCATTAAAGACTACAGAGTCTTTAACTCTGGCAATCAGATTTGCTGAAATGCCCATCGACATTTCTATCTGATGCTGGTCCTTGGGAAAGTGTTGCCTTGTGTTGAATTCAACTGTTGTATCCCATTAATGTTGAGGGAAGAAGGATGCAAGCATAAAGCTTCTTTTTGTAGAATGACGAAGTGTGCTCCGTTTAACTTCAATGCCAGGGGAGCTGCCTTTCACAAATAAAATCATCTTGACCTCCTTTGCCAAGAGATCGAATAAAATCCTGCTCCAGTTGACTGGCAGGTTAAGCACTACTGCTGCTAAGATCCTGAACTTTTCAGGAGTGACCTGGTCGTAGGATCCGTTGTGGTTGAGGAAAATTCGCTGTACGAATTCAAATAGGATTCTGAATTCTGGCGCGAGAAGTGCACGGACAAACATCCTGTTTGTGTATTGGATGGGAATAATCATCACCATCTCCACAGCTTCTTGCAGCTGTTCTGCAGTAATTTCTCCAAGTGTTAAACCTTCATCCTTCACTTTATAAGCAGCATTGATGATGTTGATAACGTTGTAGGAGGTGGTGCTAATTGTGTTTCCTTTGCTCACCCTGATGGTGGCCTCATCTCCACCTCTCTCTCCCTGCCATGAGAGGTAGAAGGCAGCAACATCCTTGGGTAGGAAGTGCACTGGGTGTGAAGTGATAATATTGCAGAAACCTACATAAAACACAGTAGTACATCTGTGAGCACTATCCTTCCATCAGTGAAGTATAAGTGCCACAAAACAATTTATGCAGTTCTAACAATTTAGATTGATAGAAATCACGAGCAAAAGAATGTAAACATAGAGAAACAGTTTGTCATACGTATAAGAAATATATTTTGAACAAACTAAATAAATAAAAAAAAACCTTTGCACTAGCGGACAAGATCGAATGCCTTTTCCAGTTTATGAAACCCGAAGGTGTCAAGAACCGCAAAAAGGTCTTGGTGTATGTAAGGTTTCAGAAAGTTTGCTTGCTCGAGAAAAATAGATGATTTGGGAGCCATTTTTGCTAAAGAACGAGAGATTTACGAAGGAAGAGAGAATTTTTGGAACGCAGAAAAT
Organism: Leonotis leonurus; assembly: GCA_026898415.1. Taxonomy (NCBI): domain Eukaryota; kingdom Viridiplantae; phylum Streptophyta; class Magnoliopsida; order Lamiales; family Lamiaceae; genus Leonotis; species Leonotis leonurus. The sequence goes on from JAPKLX010001750.1 coordinate 5,883, forward strand.
TTTCTAAGAGTTTCGAGAAATATGGAAGTGTAAGTGATACATGAAACGCCTTATCAGTCTATATACGCTAAAGAGAAGATAAGTAGAGTAATAAAATATTCAGAAATCCTTCCCCTTTTTTTTTGCTTTCCCGCATTTCCATGTACTAGGTTTTCAACCCATAGCCGCCTCTCTTTATCGTGTGATGCACGCGCTATAATCTGGTCAAGGTCAGTCTCTTTTATAGTGAGATCTATCGATCTGGTTGACTCCTTTAATGATTCCCAGTTGGAATTTGATCAATCCGTATTGACATATACTTAGTGATCTGGTATCAATTCCCTATTGGATTTTTCACATAAGCTGATTTTTATCTATCTGGACCATGATGATCTGTTTTTGATTCCATGTTGGAATATTGAACTTGATTTGGTTTAGGTCAATCTGGTCCTATCTTCAAGATTTAAAAGTCCTAGTTTTCCACAAAGCATCTTAAATCTTTCTTCTGGTAATGGTAATGCCTTAGTGAGAATGTCGGCTCTCTGAATCTCAGTGTGTATTTTCTCAATCTATACATGTTTTCTTTCAACATGGTCTCTTATAAAGTGATGTCTCACATCAACATGTTTACATCTGGTATGCAAAACAGGATTCTGTGTGATTGCTATAGCACTTGAGCTGTCACAGAAAATTGGTATTTCCTTGACATCAATGTCATAGTCTTTAAGCTGTTGTCTTAACCACAGTATTTGTGCACAACAACTTCCAGCTGCCATATATTCTGCCTCTGTAGTTGAAGTGGCAACTGATGTCTGTTTCTTAGAGAACCAAGAAATCAGTTTATTTCCTAAAAACTGACATGTACCAGATGTTGACTTTCTGTCCAGTTTACATCCAGCGTAGTCTGAGTCAGTGTATCCAGTCAGCTCAAAATTGTCTTCACATGGATACCATAATCCTATATGGGCTGTTCCCTTAAGATATCTTAGTATCTTCTTAGCTGCTTCCATGTGAGACTCCTTGGGGTTTGCTTGATATCTAGCACATACTCCTACTGCAAAAGTGATGTCAGGTCGACTGGCAGTTAGGTAGAGTAGTGATCCTATAATCCCTCTGTATTGTGTAATGTTAGCTGGTTTTCCTTCGGGATCTGGATCAATTTTCCCATTGGTTTGCATTGGGATTTTCACTGGATTACTGTCTTTTAAACCAAACTTGGTCAACAGATCGTTAATGTATTTTATTTGATTAATAAAGATACCATCTGGTAGCTGCTTGACCTGCAAACCTAAAAAGAAACTCATTTCTCCCATCATGGACATTTGATACTGATTTTTCATAAGTTCAGAAAATTTGTCACACAGATAGGTAGATTGAGATCCAAAGATAATATCATCTACATAGATCTGGACTAAGAGAATGTTTTCTTTGACTTTGATGATAAATAAAGTCTTGTCAACAGATCCTCTTCTAAATCCAGATTCTAGTAGGAAAGTTGATAAGGTCTCATACCAAGCTCTAGGGGCTTGTTTTAGACCATAGACTGCCTTAGCCAGTCTGTATACTTTCTGATCTGGATCTGCCTCTTCAAATCCAGGTGGCTGTTCCACATATACTTCTTCTTCAAGAATACCATTGAGGAAGGCACTTTTGACATCCATCTGGTATACCTTGAACCGTTTGTGAGCAGCATAAGCTAAAAATAGTCTTATAGCTTATAATCTGGCTACTGGTGCGAATGTTTCATCAAAGTCAATGCCTTCTTGTTGATTATAGCCTTTAGCTACCAATCTGGCTTTGTTTCTGACTACTTCACCATTCTCATCTCGTTTGTTTTTGAACACCCATTTTACACCTATTACTCCTTGGTGTTTGGGTCTGTCCACGAGATACCAGACTTCATTTCTTTTGAACTCATTGAGTTCTTCTTGCATTGCTGTTATCCAATCCGCATCTTGAAGTGCTTCATAAGCATCAGATGGCTCCATGCGAGAGAGGTAACAGCTCAACAATGCACTTTCTCCATGCATTCTTCTGGTTTTCACACGATCTGATGGGTTCCCAACGATCTGTTCTGGTTGATGATCTTGTATCCATCTCCTTCTCCTGGTCATCTCTTCATCAGATAACTCAAGATCAGGTTGATCAGTTGGTTCCTCAAATTCAGGGTGTGCTGTTGATATAGCTTGAAATGGATTCTCATCTGGACTTTCTTCTGGATATTGATCATCACTGGTAATAGTTGTTTCATTGTTTTCTGTTGATGATCTGTTCTCATCCAGATTGTGCAGTGATATTCCCCCTTGCTGTATGATCTCTTCAGCAACAGGTGGAGTGATAGTTTTTTCATCTTCACTCTTTGAATTCCAGATAAGAATATCTTCCAGTAATAGATCATTCATCCTTCTAGTTGTCACCTGATTTTCTATCTGCTTTTCATTTAGTGATCTGTACTCAGCAATAGACTCATCAAAAACAACATGAGGTGTTACTTCCACAATATGAGAATTCTTATTGTAAACTCGGTAAGCTTTACTGACATCAGAGTATCCTAAGAATATTCCAGGGTCAGTTTTGCTATCAAAAGTTTTCAACTGAGATTTCCCATTATTGTGTATGTAACATAAACAGCCAAAAGTTCTAAAATAAGAAATCTTAGGCTTTCTGTTGTTCCATATTTCATATGGAGTCTTTCCATGTCTGAGTGTGATGGATGATCTGTTTTGAGTGTAGCATGCTGTATATATGGCTTCAGCCCAGAATTTCTTTGGTAGGTTGGTTGCATTAAGCATTGTGTGAGCTGCTTCTTTTAAAGATCTGTTTCTCCTTTCAACAACTCCATTCTGTTGGGGAGTTCGAGCAGCAGATGTTTGATGAGTAATTGCCATCTTGTTGCAATATGCTTCAATCTTTTGATTGAGAAATTCTGTTCCTCGATCTGTTCTGATAGAGGTTATGCTTATATCTTTCTGATTAGTAATCTTGTGTAGAAAGTCAGGGAGCTTTTCTAGTGTTTCTTTCTTCTTTAACAGAAAGATGACCCAAGTGAATCTTGAGTAATCATCTATGATTACCAATGTGTACTTTCTCCCATTGATACTTAGTGGTTTGACTGGTCCAAACAGATCAAGGTGTAACATCTCTAGTACCCTTGTTGTTGAGTGAGCTGTCTTACTTGCAAAGGATGATCTGGTTTGCTTCCCAGCTTTACAAGCATCACATATGTGATCTTTATCATACACTTGATCTGGTAGTCCTTCCACTAACCTTTCCTTGGCAATCCTATTGATTGATTTGAAGTTAAGATGACTTAATCTCTTATGCCATAACCAGCTTGTTTCTGATACAGTCTTAGTGACTAAGCAGGTTTCGATCTGATTTGTCCACCGGACAATATATAATCTATCCTGCAATTTACCGGTAAGGAGTATTTCATCTCCTTCCTTGTTCTTCACCAGACAGTTGTTAGTATCAAAGACAATCTGATTGCCATTAGCACAAAACTGACTTACAGAAAACAGATTGTGACTAAGACCCTCAACATATGACACATTTGTAATTGTGGTCTTGCCAACTGTAATGTTTCCATACCCTCTGGTATGTCCTTTTGAATTACATCGAAAAGTGACCTGTGGGCCTGGTTTCTCTATGTAATCTGATAGTAGATTCTTGTCACATGTCATGTACTTTGAACAACCACTATCTATAATCTAGATAGTTCCTCTTGCTATCTTACTCCTTCTTGCAGTTCTTTGATCCTGAAATTAATCACACTTAGCAACCCTTTCAACGTTTGGGTGCTTGATTATTAGCAAACAATCCTTTTCGAATCCAGAACATTCTAGGGTTGGGAACAGCAATATAGCAAGTAATGATGTTTCCCTCATTATTTACTTTAGATACGGAGTGAATTTCAGACGTATGAAATCTCTCTATTTCATCCTTCTTCAACCTTTTCTTAGCATGTGCTGTCCTGTTGACATTTGCTCTATGGATGTGCTCTGTTTTTGTGTAGTTAGCTGGTTGTCCCTTTGTTTGATGATACTGTCTGTTCTTTGCATCTTTAATTATCATCTTTTGAGGATAACCTTTCTTGTTCATCAAGTTTTTCACTTGATCTGGTATTTGCTTCCTTTCTGGTACGAAATTTATAGTTCCAGAAGACTTTTCTGAGTGACCTGGATATCCTAATCCAGATGTGCCCTTTTGTTGCATATTGATTAGCATCTTGGCACGCTCATCACTCTTGTAAATCATTTCCTTTCCTTTCTTGATCTTTTCCTCAGCAACATTGTTTCTGGTAACCAGATCCTTGACTTTTGAATTAAGTGAGTGAATCTCACTGTCTTTACTCTTGATCTGTTCTTCCAGATCTTTTATTTTAGCAACAAACTGTGTGTTTGCAGTACTTAGAATCTGCTCAGTCTTCTTTAATATGTCATTTTCTTCAACAACTTCTCTGAACAATCTCTTGATGCTTGAGTAGCTTTTGAACATTTCATCTATTTCATCCCATGAGTATTCTGCTTGATCTTCATTTCACTGTTCAAGATCATTATTATTATCTGAGGAATTTGAGTAGCAAGAATTTACCTCAACTTCATCTAGACCGTTGTCCAATCCCACCTAGCATTCGTTCCAGCTCTCTTCATCTTCAGCAATGAAGGGTTCATCATTTTCTGATGAGCTGTCTGAGAAATGACTTGAGCTGCTTGAGTTCTGTTCAGCTATCATGGCTTTGCGCTCATATTTATGCTTTCGATCTCTTTTGGCTCTTAGCTCTTCTCTTTGACTTCTGGACAGATCAGGACAGTCTTTGTTGTTTTAGCAGTTTGCTTCTTAGACTCATTCTTGTCATCAGATCGATTATCATCATACTTCTTGTTGAAGTTTCTCTTGTTATCTTTGTAGAAATGTCTGAATTTCTTTGATCTGGTCTCCATCTTGTCCATTCGTTTGACAATCATAGCAAACTCTTTTAAGAGTTTGTCATAGCCTTTCTCTTCATCTGAAGTAGCAAACTTAGAAGGATCATCTGGTTTGTTCTTCGCTTTGAAAGCTACCTCTTTGTCCTTCTTTGAGCTGCTTTCTGCCTTTTTGGACAGATGATCTGGTCCTCGAATTCTTTTAATGTCACATTCATGACCTTCGAGATGATCAAATAGGGCTTCAGTGGACAAATCATTGAAATCTGCTCTTAGAGGTTGCATTGCAGCATAGATCTCCCAACTTGGTGGAAGAGCTCTAAGAACTTTCATGTTTTTCTCCCTTTGAGTATATTTGTTCTTTTTGAATGCAGATATCTCAAGGAGAATTCTAGTGAATCTCATCTTCATCTGTTCTATTGTCTCGCATGGTTTCATTTTGAATTCGTCATATTTGTTGCAGGTTAGAGACAGCTTATTCTCGATCATTACTTCAGATACCAAAGCTAGGTCTCTTAAGGCTTCCCACATCTCTTTGGCAGTATCCAAATCTTGGATTTTGGCCAGATGTATGCCTTTGACCGTGCTTGAGATGATTCCTTTGGCAAAATCATCAAGATTTGCTTCTCTCCTTTCTTCAGAGGTATATTTTCTGGGATCCTTTAGTACGGTTTCTTTAACCGCTCCTGTCTCAGTGATACGAGTTGTTTCTTCTGTAATCGCCAATGGTCCTTCCTCAATTACTTTCCACATTAAGCAATGATGGGCTTTAAGGCACATTTTGATCCTGAAGCTCCATTCTCTATATCCTTGAATAGAGAATTCTTCGCAGGCCCTGATAACAGATGACTCCATAGCAAATAGAATGCACGTGAATGAAAAAGGATTTCCTAGATCTATTCAAGTAGACCACGCAGGTTTTAACCTTGTGAAACAAAACAATGGTCAGTTTGAACCACTGCTCTGATACCACTTGTTGGTCCCGAAAGAGCAAGGTTTGGTGTATGGGGGGGGGGAATACACCAAATACTAACTTTTCAGTTTTACTTGACAATTTATAAGAGAGCTCAAGCTATTCTATACGAGAAATTGCTCAGCAGTGACTAAACAGATCGATATGCAGATTAGTAGCTGATTTAGTCCAAACAGATTACTCTCTTAGTGAAAACACTTAGCAGATAATAAGAGTAATCTTATTACTTTCTGAGTGTAGAGTGAGTGCGGAATAATGGTGGATTAGTGATTGCTCTTGTTTTGAAAACCTTTAGTTTTAACCAGATTGATTAGGGAGATTGATTGAGATGCAGATGGATGATAGTGCTGAGAGATAGAATAATAAACAACTGAAAATTAAAGACTGCAGGAATGTAAAGCACGCAGTTGTTTAACGTGGTTCGGGAAATCCCTACGTCCACGACCTGGTCAAAACTAGACCAGATTATCCACTACTAGGATACTCTGCTTCTTTATACTCGTGGAGAACGAGTCACAAGTATCAATCACAACTAGAATGATACTTATGCATGAATGAAGGGTCGTGTCCCTTTACAACAGATTACCTCTATGTTACCACTAGAAAACTACTAGCTAGCAGGGTGATCTTCTTTCTCTCGACAAGACAGACTTGAATCGAGGTGGTTGGTGTGATGTAGAATCACAAGATGTTGAAGCTCTAAGTCTGGGATGCAGAGTGCTTGGAAGAATAATAGCAGTATAGCTCGCACGTGTGTACTCTATTTTTTTCCAGATTTTGTCTTCAACTATATAGGCATTGAATTTGAAATTCTAGCCGTTGTTGATTGGCGTGAGATAGATGGTATATTGCCAATCAATGGTTTCCATCATATCTGTTCTTGCCATATAGGAAAGGTTGACTCAATCTTTAATTTATGGGAAGCAGATTGCTAAAGGTCTCTTCCTTATATATGTTTAAACGAAGATCTTCTTTCAAATCCCTGTTGGATGGACTTTGATCTTGACGTGGCAAGTGCATATGATGTGTAGGATGATGTCAGCTGATGGATTGATGACTCAATCGTTCTGGTTCATTGCTGTAGACATCGATCTGGTCATCGATCTGGTCGCTGTCTGTTACAGCAGATCGATTCCTTTTTACGTGAGATCTTGATCTTCATCCTATACTAACTTGAGATTGACTTCTATAGGAATATTTTCCCTTACATCTTAAGTCATCTCCTAGTCTGTTCTATAGCAGAATTCACCTTATCTCTAGTGATCTGGTTTAACATGAAGAACAGATTATGCTCTAAACAAGCTAAGTGTGTTTCGAGATACCATCATTAACACTAAAACCTCAGGGTTCCCAACAGAGGTAACACCTCATGTTGTTTTTGATGAGTCTACTATTGAGTACAGGTCACCAGATGAAAAGCAGACAGAAAATCAGGTGACTACCAGAAGGATGAATGAACTATTATTTGAAGATATTCTTATCTGGAATTCAAAAAGTGAGGTTGAAGAAATTGTCACTCCACCTGTTGCTGAAGAGATCATACAGCAAGGGGGAATATCACAACACAATCTGGATGAAAACAGATCATCAACAGAAGACAATGAAACAATTATTACAAATGATGATCAACATGAAAATCCAAATCCAGAAGAAAGTCCAGATGAGAATCCATTTCAAACTATATCAACAGCACACCCTGAATTTGAGGAACCAGCAGAACAACCTGATCCTGAGATATCTGATGAAGAGATGACCAGGAGAAGGAGATGGATACAAGATCATCCACCAGAACAGATCATTGGGTTGAGCTGTTACCTCTCTCGCATGGAGCCATCTGATGCTTATGAAGCACTTCAAGATGCAGATTGGATAACAGCAATGCAAGAAGAACTCAATGAATTCAAAAAGAATGAAGTCTGGTATCTCGTGGACAGACCCAAACACCAAGGTGTGATAGGTGTAAAATGGGTATTCAATAATAAACGAGATGAGAATGGTGAAGTAGTCAGAAACAAGGCCAGATTGGTAGCTAAAGGCTAGAATCAACAAGAAGGCATTGATTTTGATGAAACATTAGCACCAGTAGCCAGATTAGAAGCTATAAGGCTATTTCTAGCATATGCTGCTCATAAACGGTTCAAGGTATAACAGATGGATGTCAAAAGTTTTTTCCTCAATGGTATCCTTGAAGAAGAAGTATATGTAGAACAGCCACCTGGATTTGAAGAAGCAGATCCAGATCAGAAAGTATACAAACTGGCTAAGGCAGTCTATGGTCTAAAACAAGCCCCTAGAGTTTGGTATGAGACCTTATCTACTTTCCTACTAGAATCTGGATTCAGAAGAGGATATATTTACAAGACTTTGTTCATCATCAAAGTCAAAGAAAACATTCTCTTAGTACAGATCTATGTAGATGATATCATTTTTGGATCTCAATCTACCTATCTGTGTGACAAATTTGCTGAACTTATGAAAAATAAGTACCAAATGTCCATGATGGGAGAAATGAGTTTCTTTTTAGGTTTACAGGTCAAGCAGCTACCAGATGGTATCTTTATTAATCAGACAAAATACATCAACGATCTGCTGACCAAATTTGGGTTAAAAGACTGTAACCCAGTAAAAATCCCAATGTAGACCAATGGAAAAATTGATCCAGATCCAGAGGGAAAACCAGCCAACATTACTCAATACAAAGGAATCATAGGATCATTACTCTACCTAACTGCCAGTCGACCTGACATCACTTTCGTAGTAGGAGTATGTGCTAGATATCAAGCTAATCCCAAAGAGTCTCACATGGAAGCAGCTAAGAAGATATTAAGATATCTCAAAGGAACAGCCCATGTAGGATTATGGTATCCATGTGAAGACAATTTTGAATTAACAGGCTATTCTGATTCAGATTATGCAGGATGCAAACTAGACAGAAAGTCTACTTCTGGAACATGTCAGTTTCTTGGAAACAAACTGATATCTTGGTTCTCAAAGAAACAGACATCTGTCGCCACATCAACAACCAAAGCAGAATATATGACTGCTGGAAGTTGTTGTGCACAAATCTTATGGTTGAAGCAGCAACTAAGAGACTACGAGATCGAAGTAAAGGAGATATCCATATTCTGTGACAGTTCAAGTGCAATTGCAATAACACAGAATCCAGTACTTCATACAAGATGCAAACATGTTGATGTGAGACATCACTTTATAAGAGATCATGTGGAGAGAAAACATATCCAGATCAAGAAGATTCACACAGATATCCAACGTGCTGACATTTTAATTAAAGCTCTACCAAAAGATAGATTTAAGATGTTATGTGGAAAGCTTGGATTACTAAATCTGGATAACCTAGCAGAAAGACAATAACAGATTGTCTAACAGAAAGACAATAACAGATTGTCTAACAGAAAGACAAATAACAGATTGTCTAACAGAAAGACAACAACAGATGGTCACCAGAATATTCAACAACAGAATGTTTTACAGAATGACAGAATGACAAGATGGAAATAAAGAATCTCACGCGTCATAATTTATTAAATTGAAGAAACTGCCACGTGGAGATTATTTCTTAATTACTAAGTCAAGGGGGAACTATTGAGGAAATTGAAACGTCCTAGATAAAAGACGTCACTTTTCATAATTAATCTCCGAGATTGCAGTCTACAAAGATATTTTCTAACCTAGATTTACTAAATCTTCTATATTTGTGATGATTAGCACATCTTTGGGAACTGTGATCGAGAAAATCCCTGCAAGAAAAGGAAAAAGGAAATTTGCAGTGGAGAGTGAGATACGGACATGCTTGCCTACAACCCTAGGATCTAGAGCGTATATCACACGCAAGAAAAGGCGGCAAGACATACAACTGAAGCGGGAAAATCAAAAAGGGAGATACTCATCCAACCCTTCATTTATTTACCGTCTTAATCTACGCCATTGATTAGTTTGTTATATATATGCGATATCTCTCACAGGACTGTTCACCTTCACTTTCATCGCACTGAGCACTACTCTCCTTAAACACTTAAGAATTTCTAGACTCCCTTTTCTCTGCAAATCTTTTCTCAAAAACATCTTGCGTTTTTGATTATGGCACCCCAAACTTCATTGTTTCTTCAACATGTGTCCGAGGTCCAGAAATTTCTTTCGCCTGAACCCTATGCTGTGTTTGATACTCACGGATTTCGCAAACTGGAAGAAATTTTTGCCATTGTTACACGCTGCAAAGGTTTTTGAGTTTATTAAATCTTCCTTATATCTGCAACTTGCTACAAGTATTGTCTTAATTTCTCTTATGATCTGCTTAAAAATGTCTCATCACTCTAATTAACTGTTTAGATGTGGACATTCATACTTGTTCATATAAACTGATGAATATACATATATTTTGCCCTGTATGTTCTTATGATATTAGGTTTCTGCAATATTGTCACCTCTCATCCCAACATGTTTCTGGCAAAACAAGTGGCTACATTCTATCTGACATGGCAGAATGATAAACATGGCTTTGAAGCAAATGTATTGATGTCAATCGGTGACAGAACTAGCAAAACTCCATACAATGTCATCGAAATGATCAACCAGGCGTATCGGTTGAAAGATGAAGGTCTGACTTTGGTCGACATCACTCCGAAACAACTGCAGGAGGCAGTAGAAATCATGATGGTAATACCCATCTCATATACTGGGAGAATGTTTCAGCGCTCCTTACTCCAACCGGGCTTCAAGTTACTACTCGAAATGGTCCAGAGAATTTTTCTCAACCATAGCGGATCGTATGATCAGGTGACCCCTGAGAAATTCCGAATCCTCACAGCTGTTGTCCTCAATCTCCGAGTTAACTGGAGCAGAGTACTGTTCGAATTGATGGCTAAGGAAGCAAAACTAGTTACTTATACCAAGGATAGCAGAGGAAGAGGAACCTCAGTAGAAGTTAAGAGAAATCTACGTCACTCCACCAAAATCAGCCTGATGGTGGAACGATACTTCAAACAGCAAGTATGGGAGGATGCTGTCGAATTCAACACAAGCCTCTCCATACCCAAAGATCAACATCAGCTAGAAACGTCTTTGGGACTCTCGCCGGCCTTTTTCAACAAAATAACAGATAAGGTGCACCGTGTAGCAGCGCTGGAAATGGGCAGCTCTAACCCTACATGGATGCCACCTGCTAAAGGTGTTGAAAAGAAGAAAGAGAAAGTTACCAAGGAGAAAGTGGTAAAAGAAAAGGCGGCACGCAAACGAGGAAGCTCTGTTGAGACTGAGACATCCGCATCTCAACCTAAACAGAAGAAACGCAGACTGCGAAAAATGCAAGAGTCTCCACCACCACCAGAACAATCAGAACAAACAGAACACATGGCAACAGAACAAGAAAAGGAGGCAACACAGGCAGAAACAGAGGTAACAGAGGCTCCAGCGGGTGATGTAGAACCAGAAACAAGCCATACTCCACATCAGGAGAAAGATTTTTCTCCAGCCAGAACACCCACACCCTCGCCAAAAAGAATGGAGAAAATAAGTGAGGATGAGGAGGAAGAAGAAGGAGAATCTATAGATGAAGAGGAGGAGAACAAACGCCAAGCAGAAGGTGTTATACATCTGCTGGAAAATGAAGCAGAACACTCTGTGCTGCAAGACTTTCCTGGCATTCATCGCTTACCAGAAAGCCTGGGAACAGCCAAGCGCGTCAAGTTTTACTTGCTGGTCAAAGACAGCGAGTACTATATCTTTGATGCTCTGCTTCAGATCAAGACAATTGACGAACTAAAGAAGGAAGAGGCCACTCTGCTCAGTTTACTTCAAGCCAACTCAGTAGCAGAACTCAGAACAGATTACTAGCAACTCATCTCTGCGCTCATGCAGCATGAGGCAGAAACTTTGAATATCACTCTGCAAACAACACATACTGATGCTCAAATGGAAGAACCTATCCCAACCGAACAACAACCACCCCAACCAGAGCAGGGAGCAGCCCAATCCAAGAAGCCTGCCAAGAAAACACCAATCATCAACCTTGACTCTGGTGATGATGAACCAGTCGGACAGAACATTGGTGGCGAGCCAAGGAATGACATATACACACAAGGAGTTGCACAGAAGCTGCAGAAACATGTCAACTTCTACAGCATGGAAGAGCTTCTAGAAAGAGAACCCAACACCTTCAATAACTATTTACTGGACAATCTGATCACTCTTCGAGTTGAAGATCAGATGACTGATATATGCAACTCACTTCAAGAGAAGGCAACCCAGATACTCACTGATTTCAACAAACATCAGAAAGATTACGTCAACGACATGGATGAAGACATACGAAGAAAGCTCAGAACTGTTGGTCCCGAAAGAGCAAGGTTTGGTGTATGGGGGGGGAATACACCAAACGCAAACTTTTCAGTTTACTTGACTAT
>JAPKLX010002096.1:0-15386 GCA_026898415.1 Leonotis leonurus
GTTAACTCACAAAGAAAAGTACCACAATGAGTAACAAAGGCTAACATAATATCATGGTACCAAACGACCAAGTGACGACAAACAAAGGTTCGTAACGGGAACATATCAATATGAATCTCACGGATTAATCAAACGTATCAACATACTAAGGACAATAAGGTGTCAAGTTTACTCATCAACAAGAGTGGATGATCATAAGTACAACAACACTACTTCAACCACTAAATACATATATGGTCAAAACAAAGGGACAACAAGCCCAAAGCCAGCATTCATCTCCATCTTCATCGCCGCTGCTCAACCTGCAAATGTGAATGAATATGCAAGGCATGAGTACGATGTGTACTCAGTGGGCACGTTGCCAAACTTTTCTTAAAAACATGTTCTTGTGACTTGCAATAACTTTCTTTAAAACTGAAACTTTTCATGCTCAACTGTAACATAAATAAAACATGCTGGTGTCTGCAGACAAAATCTTTCATATACACCATATCTACGCACTTCTTGTGTTGAGAGGTAGGCCTCCCTCTCAAACACTATGACCGGCCGATCCGCTCACCGGCTCACGGTCATATATGTGTACACAAACCCTTACCGGCAGCTCGTCCGGCATAGGGCCGATATCGTAATTCTCTCGTAGATAGGCAATGCAATCATGCTAAAAACATGCAAGTCACATCTTTTCAAAATAACATGCAATAGCAAGTTTCATAAATAACATGCATACTTTAAAAGAATGTGCCCACCTGATTGACTTATGTTATATAAGTCGAAGGCTCGTCTTCTTCTTTCTTGGGATTTGTATCTCTTCTTCTTACTCCACTTGTACCTTAATTATATAAATTTGGAGTAGATTAGAAAGACATTATCTCATATAATCTCTTATCTTAACTTAGATTGCTATCAGTTTACTCTCTTTCGGGTCATTGCATCCTTTATCTATTCCATTACGTATCATCTTATAATTACACATACTTATGTATTCTAAGCTTACTTGCATACTTAACTTCATATCTAAGATCTCACACTTAAGAAGTATGTATTCTTCTTTACACTTAAAATTCTAACTTCCACATACATGTCTCTTTAATTCCAACAAACTCACATTATACTTCATATTATTTCCTCATCACAACTATGGTATTAAATTATCCAATTAACTCCTCTACATATGACTTTGGATCATCCCCTTCTCCAAGCATTTTATGATTCTTTATGAAATGATAATTCTTTCTTCAATCTCTTGATCTATCTATGCTTACTATCATCTAATTAACTCTAATTCAACATCACCTAAGCAAATTACCATCAACATATATATAAACCATGAACTTCATACATTCTTAGATTTTTAGAAATCAAATTCTAGTATATGAAAAATTCCCAATAAATTATTCTAAGCTTTATTCATGCCATTGAACTCAATTATGATCTCAAATTACACAAATAAAATCAAAATCTTATTGAAAATTTCTTCCTAATTTTCGGTCACTATGAACATTTAAGATGTTTGAATTTTTGCTCTAATTTCTTTCTCTAATCATATTTATTAGTTCCTAATGACACTTATCCATGCTTAAATCAAACAATTCCATTCAATTTCCACCAATTCAAATTAGGGTTCTTATGGAAGATTTAGGGAAAATCTAATTATTCATCATTTCTAACAATTCTTTGCAAAATCATACTTAGAACATGATGTTCTATTTAATTACTACAACTTATATAAAAATCAACATCATATCTTATGAATTATGAACATAACCTATCATGGATAGATAGACAACCTCTCTTCAAATTCTACAAATTAAAGAGGTAAAGATGATGGAATAATACCTCAAAGGTGATTATCTCTTGAAATTGAGCCTCAAATTTAACTTAGAACTTGAATTATGGAGGAGAAAATTTCTTGTCTATGGAGGAAGTGTGGTGCACGAAAATGAGGGGAAGGAGGAGGTGGAAGATGATGAAATATGATAAGGATGGCTTTCTTATATATTAAGTATAAGATTTTTTTATTAATTAAATAATTTGATAATTATCCACTTAGCTCTAGGGGCTTCTAGAAGGTCCCACCTCCTCGATTTTCGTGCATCGAGATCTTAATGCTGGATTACTCATCTCGACACAAGGAATCCACCGGTTCAGACCGTTCGCGATTCCGAGTTCAGATGAACGAATTATTCGAGTTTTACCTTACCGAATGAATTTAATTACATAAATTCCTTTCTAAAGCAATATTTTCTAACAAAATCCTCATAATAATCTCTTCTATGTATCTTAGAAAATTGGGCTTAATTTATAAATATTGCTACGGCTGTCGAATTCCCAAATTGAATTCCTGCCGAAAACTAATTAAATTATTATCGAAATTGCAATAATAAATTTTTATTCTTTCTTTTATCTGTTTTCAAGCTTAATGGAATTTCTAATTCCATTTTTCTATGTTATCTAATAGATAAAAATTTTCTCTTCTGAGGGGCATGCGTTGTCTGAGTTTATTCTATCTCAACCCCTTTCTTTTATCTCTAATATGGAATTAATAAATTCCATTTTCTTTCTTAACGAAATATTCATAATTCTTTCTTCTAAATCGTATAATAGATTCTTCAAACTCTTCTTAATCTCATATAAATATTCTCTTAGGGATGCAATGCCCTAATTAAGCTTTAATTATCATTTAATTACAACTACAGTATTTCGGGGTACTACATTAACTATAAAATTAACTTATTTAAACAATTATAACACTAAATAATTATTCAAACTTATAACGCTAATTAATTCAAGAAAGCCAATTAAACATAATCAATTATTCAAACTTATAACCTTACTTAATTCAACCATAATTAATTACACATAATTATCAAATTAACTATAAATGACATTAACTAATTAACAATTAAATTAAAGCAAATAAAGTAATTAAACCTAGATAGCTATATAATATATTAATTAACAATATAAACTATAATTACATAATTAACAATTAAAATACCTAAATAAACCATAACCTAATTAATTAATCTAATTAAACACTAAACCAAAGCTAATTAATTAATCTAATTAAACCTTAAACCATAACCTAAATAATTAATCTAATTAAACAATTAAACTAATTAAACAATTAACACAATAAAAACAATAACCTATATAGTATTACTTAACAATATAAACAAATTAAACAATAAATTAACCTATTTCAACAATTTAACTAATTAAGTAAATTCATATAATTAAAAATCAATTAATACTAATTTAAATAACTAAACTAATTAAATTAAAAAATACTTAAAATTTTAATTAAACTAATTAAATAATGAAACTATTTAATTACACTTACTATTTAATTACACCTATATATACTAATTAACACATAATTAAACACTCATACTTATAAAATTATCAAACAATTAACAATTCACACTAATTAAACAATTAACTAAATTTCACAATAATTTAACAATTAACCACAATTAACACTAATTTAAACATTATCAAATAATTAATCAAAATTAGCAAATAATTAACAAAATACAAAAAAAAATTAAACGTGACATACCTGGGGAGGGCGGCAGGAGCAGGGCGGGGGGAGGGCGGCGGCGGCCGGAGCAGGGCGGGAGAGGGGGGCAGCGGTCAAAGCTTCAAAAAAACGGGCCAAATTTCAAAAAAATGATAGAAATAGAAAGAGGGGAAGGAAGATGGAAGGATTCGACTTACATTACGCAATTACAATGGTTGGAAGGTCAGATCGCCGGAGAATGCGCCGGTGGGGGGAAAATTAGTGTTGCAGCGTCTGATTTTCGCGAAAGGAGGGGGAGACTGATTTAAAGGGCTGGACGACGGACCAGTCCGTCGCTAGCAATAAAAATAAAAAAAAAATTAAAAATACTAACGACGGACTGGTCCGTCGTCCAGTCCGTCGTTAGGTTTGGCGCCATCAAACGCGCCAAAAATTGGTCGCCAGTCCGTCGCCAGTCCGTCGTTAGCTGAGTCCGTCGCCAGCAGACGACGGAAATCCAATCCGTCGTCCTGTCCGTCGCCATTTTAACATTTTTTTGTAGTGTAAGCATAGTGCGAGCTGCTTCTTTTAATGATCTGTTTCTTCTTTCAACTACACCATTCTGTTGAGGTGTTTTGGCTGCAGATGTTTGATGTGAGATTCCCATCTAGTTGCAGTAATCCTCAATCTTCTGGTTTAGGAATTCTGTACCACGATCTGTTCTGATGGTAGTAATAGAGACTTCCTTTTTCTTGGTAATTTTGTTGAGGAAGTTTGGCAGCTTTTCCAATATTTCTTTCTTCTTATATAAGAAGATTACCCATGTGAATCTTGAATAATCATCAATGATGACCAGAGTGTATTTTCTACCATTTATACTTAATGGCTTAACTGGACCAAATAAGTCTAAATGTAGTAACTCTAAGATTCTGGTAGATGACTGGACAGATTTGCTAGAAAATGATGATCTGGTTTGTTTTCCAGCTTGACATGCTTCACAGATATGATTCTTGTCATATATTTGGTCTGGTAGTCCTTCAACTAGTTTCTTTCGTGCAATCTTATTGATTGACTTGAAGTTGAGATGGCTTAGTCGTTTATGCCACAGCCAACTAGTTTCTGATACTGTCTTAGTGACCAGACATGTCTCAATCTGGTTGTCCCATTGCACAATATATAACCTATCCTGCAATTTTCCGGTAAGGAGTATCTCATCTCCTTCCTTGCTTTTCACGAAACAATTGTTAGCATCAAAAACAATCTGATTACCATTAGCACAAAACTGACTTACAGAAAATAGATTGTGGCTAAGACCCTCAACGTATGATACATTTGTGATGGTGGTCTTGCCAACTCTTATGTTTCCATATCCTCTGGTATATCTTTTTGAATTACACCCAAAGGTGACCTGAGGACCTGGTTTCTCTATATAGTCTGACAGTAGGTTCTTGTCACATGTCATGTGCTTCGAACAGCCACTATCTATGATCCAGATTGCACCTTTAGCTATCCTGTACCTTCTTGCAGTCTTCTGGTCCTCTACATCATCTAGACCGTTGTCTAGTCCTACATAGCATTCATCCCAATCTTCTTCTTCAGTGGCAAAGAATGCTTCATCATCTTCTGATGAACTATCTAACAAGTGACTTGAGCTAGAGTCTTCTTCTGCTATCATGGCTTTACGTTGAGCTTTTAGTTTTCTGTCCCTCTTAGCTCGTAGTTCTTCTCTTTGACTTTTAGATAAATCTGGGCAATCTGTTTTGAAATGGCCTGTTCTCCCACAACCATAACAAGTATAGTCAGTAGGATTAGTGATTTTACCATTACCCCTACTTTCTGTTTTGTCATCAGATCGTTCTGCTTCTTTGTTCTTCTGGTATCTGCTCTTGTTGTCTTTGTAGAACCTTCGGTACTTTCTTGATCTGATTTCCATTTTGTCCATTCTCTTTGCAATCATTGAGAATTCTTTGAGTAACTTATCATAACCTCCTTCTTCTGTTGTGGCAGAGGCTGCTGATTCTTCTGTTTTGCACTTCGCTTTGAAGGCAGTCTCTTTCTCCTTCTTTGAGTTATTCTCACTCTTCTTACCGGAGGAATGATCTGGTCCGTGAATCCTTCTGATGTCACATTCATGGATAGCTAGGTGATCAAATAGTGCTTCTACAGATAAGTCATTAAAATCAGCACGTAGAGGTTGCATAGCTGAATATATTTCCCAGCTTGGTGGTAGAGCTCTAAGAATCTTGAGATTCTTTTCTCTCTGTGTGTACTTGTTCTTTTTGAAAGCAGAAACTTCAAGTAGTACTTCAATGAACCTGTTCTTCATCTGTTCAATGGTTTCTCCAGGTTTCATTTTGAATTCATCAAACTTGTTACATGCTAGGGACAGCTTGTTCTCAATCATTGCTTCAGAGCCTAGACTGAGATCTCTTAGGGCTTCCCACATTTCTTTGGCTGTGTCAAGATCTTGGATCTTAGCCAGATGAACTCCTTTTACAGTACTGGAAATAACTCCTTTGGCAAAATCATCAAGATTTGCTTCTCTTCTTTCTTCAGGTGTGTATTTTCTGGGATCTTTGAGTACATCCTCTTTAACAACTCCTGTTTCCGTGATGCGAGTTGTTTCTTTAGTAATGGCCAATAGTCATTCTTCAATTACCTTCCACATCAGGCAGTGATGAGCCTTGAGACACATCTTGATTCTGAAACTCCACTCTCTGTAGCCTTGGATGGAGAATTCTTCGCATGCCCTGATAACAGATGACTCCATAGCAGATAATATGCTAGTGAATGAAAAAGATTTTCTAAGATCTATTCAAGTTGACCACGCAGGTATTAACCTTGTGAAACACAACAATGGTCGTATGAACCACTGCTCTGATACCACTTGTTGGTCCCGAAAGAGCAAGGTTTGGTGTATGGGGGGGGAATACACCAAATACAAACTTTTCAGTTTACTTGACTAATTACGGAGAGAGACTTAAGCTTTCTGGATTACAGATTGCTCAACGTGACAGATCAGATTGACTATCTAATCAATCTTATTCTGTCCAAGCAGAATCTCTCAAGTGAGTAATACAAAGCAGAAAGTAAGAGTGATCTTATTTTCTAACAGTGTATTGTGTGCGGAAAAATGATGGACTTAGTCGGTGCTCTTTGATTAGAAAACCTTTCAAATCTTAGTCGAGTATTTAGAGAATTGATTAAGAATGCAGTTTGTATGAGAGTGACAGATAGTGAATAAAAACAACTGGAATATAAATGCAGAAAGTAAATAACACAGTTATTTTACGTGGTTCGGGAAACCCCCTACGTCCACGGTCTAATCCAAACTGGATTAGATATCCACTACTAGGATACTCTTTTATTTATACTCGCTGAGAACGAGCCACAAGTTTCAATTACAAGGCAGATTGAAACTTATGCACGAATAAGGGTCGTGTCCCTTTACAACTTACAGAAAACTACTGTAAAATAGGATTCCTTCACGTTAATCCACTAGAAAACTACTAGCTAGCAAAGATCTCCTTCCTCTCTCGATAAGACAGACTTGAATCGAGGTGTGATTGCGATCACGAACGGTTTGAAGCTTTTGTCTGATGATATATTAGAATGCTTGAGTATGTTTCAGTAATATATCACTACCTACCTTCAGACTTTAAATCTCCAAACATATATAGGCTTTGAATTTTGAAATTCTAGCCGTTTGTTGATTGGCGTGATTTGATTTGTGGATTGCCAATCAATCATATCTCTTCTTTCCTTGTAGGGTCGTTGATTGAATCTTCTATGAATGGAAAATAGATCAACTATGATTACTTTCCTTCTTCGTGTCAATCAGTGATTCTCTTTCCAATTCTCGATGGATGAACTTTAATATTGACGTGGTAAGAGATATGATGAGTGGGGCATTGTCATCTGGTGGTTTTGATAGCTCTATTGATCTGTTACCATCATTGACAGGTTTGGTTCAACTCTTTCTGTTTTGGTTGGAACCTTCTGGTTACGCCCTTTCTGGTTTTAATGCTTTTCTGGTTGAACACTGGTTGAGTACTTTCTGGTTGAACAACTTTCTGTTAAAGTTGATTTGCTCCAACTTTCTGTTCGAGACTTGCTGGTTCAACTTTTCTGTCTAAGACTTGCTGGTTCAGCTTTCTGTCTAAGAATTGCTGGTTCAGCTTTCTGTCTAAGACTTGCTGGTTCAGCTTTTTGTCTAAGAATTGCTGGTTCAGTTTTCTGTCTAAGACTTGCTGGTTCAGCTTTTCTGTCTAAGACTTGCTGGTTCAGCTTTCTGTCTAAGAATTCTTTCATCTTTCTGTTTGAAGCTTTCTGGTTCAACTTTCTGTTAAAATTGTCTTGCTCCAACTTTCTGGTACTTAGACTTGCTTCAGCTTTCTGTTGCTTAGACTTGCTTCAGCTTTCATCTGTTACAAACAAACAAAATAGAAATAATACAGAACATGAATAATATTAAGTGTGTTTTCGAGATAACATCATCAAAACTTAAATTATCTGTGGGGTTCCCAACAATTTCCCCCTTTTTGATGATATCAAAACCACACTTAATCAGCGAAACCACATTAACATGTATCATGTTCTGGATAGATTAGCCAATTGTTATTTAAGTTAAATAACAATAAATTAACAATAAAGATTCTGGACAACAAGATTTTGTCTTTAGAAAACTCCACATCAATAGATATCAGAATCGATAAGTACAGATGGACAACAGAAATAACAGAGAGCAAAAACAGAAAATGAGAAGTAAGATCTATCTAAGAGAACCATCTGGCTGCACCGCCCTTCTTCATTTTCTCTCTCTGCGCATCAGATACTAACTGGATGCTTTCATAGATCCCGTCTCTTACTCTGGCATAGTTCGGGTCATGATTATCGATTTTGTAGCCCTTGATCTTGGCCAGCTGGTTGATGTAGTTCAGAATGTATGTCTTATCAGGAATGTTGCTGCCAGGAATTGTTGGGCACACCATGTACTCTTTCTCCGGGGCCTTGAGCTGAATATTGGCATCAGAAGCAGCTGTTCTGATCCTCTGTATGAGGCCCTGGTCACTGAAATTATCCAGATATCTATTGAAGTCCTCATCTGGAACTGACTCTGAATATGTAGGCTCCTTCAAGAAGTATCTGTTCAGGATAAATCCTTGTTTAACCTTCTCCCAATCATTCTGATCATCTTGTGGAACCCATGTGTCAGTGGGTGTCTGCTTTTTCAAGGACAGGTTCCACGAGAAGGCTTTCTTCTTTTTCTTCTTAGACTGGGTGGTTGATTGAGATGACTGCTGTTGTGAGCGTTCAGCAGATGATGGGGATGAGAAAGGTGTTTGGAATGACTTTTCTTTAGCTTCCTGTGCTGCTATCTTCCTCTCTCTCTCTGCCTGATCTTTGTAAAACTGAGCTCTGAATATTGGGTCACATGCCTGCTCCATGCTGACTCCAAATAACAGTAATTCAGCAATCTGGTCTCCTTCATCCACTGGTTTCTTTCCTTTGTCCATGGGGGTCTGAGGTGCTGGTTGAGCTTGTTCTGTTCCAAGTAGAGTGGGGTCAGGTCTTGGAGGTGTAGTAGGTCTGGGTTGAGTTGGTGCTGGTGTTTCTGTTGCAATTTCTACCTCCACCTCTTCTGTCCTCAAGCTCTTGCTGTCTTTGCTCCCTTTGCTTTCTGATTTTTCCCCCTTTTTGACATCATCAAAGAGGGTAGTAATAAGTGTACGCAGAGAGGCAATCTCCTCTGTCATTTTCTCCATTTTGTCTTCAGCGTCAGCCTTGTACCCGAGCAACAGGTTAACTGTCTGGTCAGTCGCATTTAGTTTCTGCTCGAGCCTGCTGTTCATTGTGGACAGAGTCTTGTCATAGGTTTCTTGCAGCTCTTCCACAGCAGTAATGCGGTTGCTCTGAACTTTAAATTCCTCAGGATTTGGGTATAGGAGGGCATTTAAAACATCAACTTGATGTTGCTGCATAAGTTCCACAAATTTTTCTTTTTCAAAAAGAGCAAATTGTGCGTGGATGGCTAAGTCAGTGTCTTCCTTCATCTGAGCAGCAAGTTGAGTTGCTTTCTTTTCTACAGCAGCAACAATTGTTTCTTCTTGTTTGGCCAAAAGGTCAGCTAGCAAGGTAGTGGCCTTTTCAGCTTTTTCATCTATTCTAGTCAGGCGAAGATTGATCTTGGCTTGACCCGCTTCATTTGCCAATCTATCATCATCGATCTTTTTATCGAGCTCCTTTCTGATTGTTCTGAGCTTGCCTCTGATGTCACGATCCATGTCGTTGACATAGTCTTTCTGATGTTGGTTGAAGTCAGAAAGAATCTGGGTTGCTTTGTCTTGAAGCGTGTTGCAAATATCAGTCATCTGATCTTCAACGCGGAGAGTGATCAGATTGTCCAGTTGGTAGTTGTTGAAAATTTTGGGTTCTCTCTCCAAGATTTCTTCCATGGTGTAGAAGTTGACATGTTTCTTTAGCTTCTGTGCAACTCCTTGTGTGTAGATTTCATTGCTTGGTTCGCCACCAATATTCTGGCCTACTAGTTCATCATCACCTGAGTCAAGGTCGATGATTGGTGTTTTCTTGGCAGGTTTCTTGGATGAAGCTTCTCCCTACTCTGATTGAGGTGGTTGTTCTGTTGGTGCTGCTTCGTCCATCTGGACTTCAGGGTGTGTTGTCTGCAGGGTGATGTTCAACTTTGCTGCCTCATGCTGCATGAGCCCAGAAATGAGTTGTTGGTATTCTGCTCTCACTTCTTGAACAGTGGAGACTTGAAGCAGACTGAGAAGGGTTGCCTCTTCTTTCTTCAGCTCATCAATTGATTTAATCTGGAGCAATGCATCAAAAATATAATACTCGCTGTCCTTGACCAGCAAGTAAAATTTGACGCGTCTTGCTGTTCCCAAGCTCTCTGGAAGTAGGTGAATGTTAGGAAATTCTTGAAGTACAGAATGTTCTGCTTCATTCTCAAGCAGATTAATAACACTCTCTGCCTGTCGTTTCCTCTCTTCCTCCTCGTCTGCAGACTCTCCTTCCTCGTCATCCTCACTGATTCTCTCCATTCTGTTTGGTGAGGGTGTGGGTGTTCTGGCAGGAGAGAAGTCTTTCTCTTGATATGGATGAGAGCTTGATTCAGGTTCCACATCAGCAGCTGGGATCTCTGCTTGTTCTGCTGCTGCTTGTGGTGCCTCTGCTTCTTGTTCTGTGGGTGTGTGTTCTGGCATATCTGACTGTTCTGCTGTATCTGCTGGTGGTGGAGAAGGCTCTTGTACTTTCTGTAGTCGACGTTTCTTTTGTTTGGGCTGCGATGCTGATGTTTCTGTTTCAACAGAGCTTCCTCGTTTACGAGCTATCTGTTCTTTTACCACTCTCTCCTTGGGAACTTTCTCTTTCTTCTTTTCAACACCTTTAGTAGGTGGTATCCATGTAGGGTTAGAACTACCCATTTCCAAAGCTGCTACCCGGTGCACCTCATCAGTTATTTTGTTGAAAAATTGTGATGAGAGTCCCAAAGACATCTCAAGCTGATGTTGATCTTTGGGTATGGAGAGACTAGTGTTGAATTCCACAGCATCATCCCAGACTTTCTGCTTAAAGAATCGTTCCACCATCAGACTGATCTTGGTGGAGTGTCGTAGATTTCTTCTAACTTCCACTGAAGTTCCTCTGCCTCTGCTATCCTTGGTATATGTGACCAATTTTACTTCCTTGGCCATTAATTCAAACAGTATTATGCTCCAGTTTACTCGGAGATTTAGGACAACTGCCGTGAGAATTCGAAATTTCTCAGGAGTTACTTGATCATACGATCCACTATGGTTGAGAAAAATTCTCTGGACCATTTCGAGTAATAACTTGAAGCCTGGTTGGAGTAAGGCACGCTGGAACATTCTTCCAGTGTACTTGATCGGTATCACCATCACTATTTCCACTGCTTCTTGCAGTTGCGCAGGAGTGATATCTTCCAAGGTTAGACCTTCGTCCTTCAACCTATATGCCTGGTTGATCATTTCAATCACGTTGTATGGTGTTTTGCTTGTTCTATCACCAATCGACATCAGCACATTTGCCTCAAATCCATGCTTGTCATTCTGCCATGTTAGATAAAATGTGGCGACTTGTTTTGCCAAAAACATATTCGGATGCGAAGTGACAATGTTGCAGAAACCTAATTTCATAAGAACATACAAAACAGATATATATATATATATATATATATATATATATATATACAATCATCAGTTTATATGAACAAATATGAATGCCCACATCTAAGCAGTTAATTAGAACGAAAGACAAGGTATATGCAGTTCATAAGAGAGCAATAAAGAAAGCTAGATGCAGATATAGAGAATATTAATAAATTCAAAACCTTTGCAGCGAGTAACAATGGCAAGAATTTCTTCAAGTTTTCGAAATCCGTGAGTATCAAACACAGCATATGGTTTAGCTGAGAGAAACCTCTGAACCTCGGTCACGTGTTGAAGAAACAAAGAAGTTTGGGGTGCCATGATCAAATGTAAGATGTTTTGGAAAGATTTCCAGAGAAATCAAGATGTAAAAACCTTAAGTGCTTAGGAAGAGTAGTGCTCAGTGCGATGAAGTGAAGGTGAACAGTTCTGAGATGTATATCGCATATATATAACATAATAATTAATGGCACAGATGAAAGTATAGAAAATGAAGGGTTGGATGAATATCTCCCTTTTTAGATTTCCCGCTTCATTCTTTGTTTTGCCGCCTTTCCTTGCGTGAGATATACGCTCTAGATCCTAGGGTTTGTAGGCGAGCGTGTGCGTATCTCTTTCTTTTCGGCAACTTCCCTTTTTCTATTTCTTGCAGGGATTTTCTCGATCCCAGTTCCCAAAGTTGTGCTAATCATCACAAAAATAGAAGATTTAGAAAATCTAGGAAGAGAAATAACTTTTCAGACTGCAATCTCGTAGATTGATTATGGGAAGTGACGTCTTTTATCTTGGTCGCTTCAATTTCCTCAAAAAAGTTCCCCCTTGACTTAGTAATTAAGAAATAATTTCCACGTGACACTCTTATTTGAGTAAATTATTACACGTGAAATTATTATTTTCTTCTTGACATGCTGTAATTCTTGACAGCATTCTGTTGTCAACGTTCTGGAGAATTTCACATTCTGGTGACCTTCTGTTGTTATCATTCTGGTAACCTTCTGCTATTAGCATTCTGTTAACTTTCTGTTGTTAACATTCTGTTAACCTTCTGTTGTTAACATTCTGCTAACCTTCTGTTGTTCTATCATCCAGACTTAGTAATCCAAGCTTTCCACACAGCATCTTGAATCTTTCTTCTGGTAGAGCTTTAGTCAAAATGTCAGCACGTTGGATATCTGTATGAATCTTCTCGATCTGGATGTGCTTTCTCTCCACATGATCTCTAATAAAATGATGTCTCACATCGACGTGTTTGCACCTTGTATGAAGTACTGGATTCTGTGTTATAGCTATTGCACTTGAACTGTCACAGAATATTGGTATCTCTTTTACTTCGATCTCCTAATCCCTTAGTTGCTGTTTCAACCATAAGATTTGTGCACAACAGCTTCCAGCAGCCATATATTCTGCTTCTGTTGTTGATGTAGCAACAGATGTCTGTTTCTTTGAAAACCAAGATATCAACTTGTTTCCTAGAAACTGACATGTGCCAGAGGTAGACTTTCTGTCCAGTTTGCATCCTGCATAATCTGAGTCAGAATAGCCTGTTAGTTCAAAGTTGTCGTCATGCGGATACCAGAGACCAATGTGAGCTGTTCCTTTAAGATATCTAAGTATCTTTTTGACAGCTTCCATATGTGATTCTTTGGGATTGGCTTGATATCTGGCACACACTCCTACTGCAAACGTGATATTTGGTCGACTTGTAGTGAGGTATAATAGTGAGCCAATTATGCCTCTGTATTTCGTTATAGGTGTTGGTTTGCCTTCTGGATCTGGGTCTATCTTTCCATTCGTCTGCATTGAAATCTTGGCTGGCTTGCTGTCTTTAACTCCAAACTTGTTGATCAGATCGTTAATGTACTTTGCTTGATTTACAAAGATACCATCTGGTAACTGTTTTACCTGCAAACCTAGGAAGAAATTCATCTCCCCCATCATGGACATTTGATATTTGTTCTTCATTAGTTCAGCAAATTTATCACATAGATGGGAAGATTGAGATCCAAAAATGATGTCGTCTACATATATCTGCACCAAAAGAATATGTTCTTTGACTTTAATGACAAACAGTGTTTTGTCAACAGAACCTCTCTTGAAACCTGATTCCAGCAGAAAGGTTGATAACGTCTCATACCACGCTCTTGGTGCCTGTTTTAATCCATAGACAGCTTTAGCTAATCTATATACCTTCTGGTCAGGATTTCCTTCTTCAAAACCAGGTGGTTGTTCAACATATACTTCTTCTTCAAGTATACCATTTAGGAATGCACTTTTAACATCCATCTGGTACACTTTGAATCTCTTGTATGCTGCATATGCGAGAAATAATCTGATTGCTTCCAATCTGGCAACTGGTGCAAAAGTCTCGTCAAAGTCGATACCTTCCTGTTGACTGTATCCCTTTGCAACAAGTCTAGCTTTGTTTCTGACTACTTCTCCGTTTTCATCTCGTTTATTCTTGAATACCCATTTGACACCTATTACTCCCTGATGATTTGGTCTGTCTACCATATACCAGACTTGGTTTCTTTTGAACTCATTGAGTTCTTCTTGCATAGCGATGACCCAGTCTGCATCTTTGAGTGCTTCATAAATGTCAGAGGGTTCAACACGTGATATATAGCAACTGAGAAGTGCACTCTCTCCATGCATTCTTCTGGTTCTTACTCTATCACTTGGGTTCCCAACAATCTGTTCAGGAGGATGATTGTCCTGTATCCATCTCCTCCTGCTGGTCATTTCTTCTTCTGATATCTCAGGTTCTGGTTCATTTGTTGGGTCCTCAAATTCTGGATGAGATGTTTGGAAAGGATTGTCCACTTCTGGTTCTTCAATTTCTTGATTATTGTTCCAACCATTTGTATCTCTTGATTCTTCTGGTTGCTCGTGATTTTGTTCATTGTTATCTCCTCCTTCTGGTTGATTACCTTTTGGTTGAATTATTGATCTGTCAAGGTCCAAAATGATGTGTTCTGTTCCCCCTTGTTGTGAGCTTATTGCTTCAGCATTAGATGGAACATTAATATCATTATCATCTGTTGTATTCCAGATTAGAATATCTTCTAGCAGAATTCCTTCTGTTCTCTTTTCCTTGTTCTGGCCTTGTGTATGATCATCACTCAACTCTCTGTCAATGACAAAGGATTCATCAAAGACAATATGAGGTGTTACCTCCACAATATGGGTCTTCTTGTTGTAAACCCTATAAGCTTTACTAACATCAGAATATCCTAAGAATATTCTAGGGTCAGCTTTGCTGTCAAAGGTTTTCAACTGTGATTTCCCATTATTATGGATGTAACACAAACAACCAAAAGTACGGAAGTAATGTATCCTGGGCTTTCTGTTGTTCCAGATTTCGTATGGTGTCTTCTCGTGTCTGATGGTAACTACAGCTCTATTTTGTGTATAGCAGGCTGTAGAAATTGCTTCTGCCCAAAATTTCTTAGGTAATCTGGTTGCATTAACACTACAAAAAAAACCCATTCTGGCGACGGAAAAATCCGTCGTTAGCCCTCGAAATCCGTCGTCCCGGGGGCTTAGCGACGGACTGGCGACGGATTTTTTCCGTCTGCATTTTGATCGTCGTTAGCCCCCCGGACGACGGAAAACACAGTCCGTCGTTAGCTAACGACGGACTGACGACGGAATTTATCCGTCTTTAGCCACGACGGACTAAAATCCGTCGT
>JAPKLX010001264.1:0-23645 GCA_026898415.1 Leonotis leonurus
ATCAATTCATTTAACCTCTCGTCAACAATGGTAGTGCAGGCCCTTTTTGACTAAGGCAGGCCGCACTCCCATAAGTTCTCTCGGGTACGATACACAGAGGACCCCCCCCCTTCGGGAGGTGCTGGAGTCCACTTCCCAATAATCCCCCCCTCAGCACCATCCCGGTACTCTAGAGGATGCATCGGACCTTGAGATCATATGCTGGCGCTCCTTCGAACTCGGGCCATGGGGCTACCTATGACACCCACCCAGAGGACCGTCAATCTCGCACCTCGGATTACGGTCGTGAATCGTCATAACCCCTAGAGTTGTTGTGCCCAACAACCCCTCCCCTCAGACACTCCCTGCCTAGGGATGGCACCGCCGGATTCGATTCTTCACATCCGAAGCCCCAGCTCTGATACCAATTGTTGGATTGGGAGCGCCCATCAGAATTGACGTACTGGCCCCACACACCAACACTTTCTTTCCCAGCCTACTTTGTCCTCACTGACAGGCTGACCCAGGACACTTCCCAGTAGGTCACCCATCATAGTATTGCTCCAAGCCAAGCACGCTTAACCTTGGAGTTTCTACTAAGGGGTCATCTGAAAAGATGATGCACCATGTTGGTATGAGTAGTACTAATCAATTCATTTAATCTCTCGTCAACAATGGTAGTGCAGGCCCTTTTTGACTGAGGCAGGCCGCACTCCCATAAGTTCTCTCGGGTACGATACACGGAGGACCCCCCCTCCGGGAGGTGTTGGAGTCCACTTCCCAACATGAGCTTTCAAGCACGTCTTGATTCTGAAGCTCCATTCTCTGTATCCTTGGATAGAGAATTCCTCGCAAGTTCTAATGAGAAAAGATTCCATGATAGAATGCACGTGAATAAAAATAGGTTTTCAAAATCTATTCAAGTTGATCACGCATGTGTTAACCCTGTGAAATAGAAACAATGGTTAGTTGAACCACTGCTCAGATACCACTTGTTGGTCCCGAAAGAGCAAAGGTTTGGTGTATGGGGAGGGTGGGAATACACCACATACAAACTTTTTAGTTTACTTGATAAATTAACTTGAGAGGTTGAGCTTTCTTGAAGGGAGATTTCTAAGTTTAATAGACCAGGTTCACTACCAGATTGATAAGTGATCTGTCTAGATTATGACTCTCTCGTGCGTTACACAATGCAGATAGCAAGAGTGATCTTGATATCTATCAAAGTATAGTGTGCGGAATATGGTGGATTTAATTTGTTGCTCTTTATTAGAAAACTATTGGAAACCCCACAATATTTAGTTTTGATGATGTTCTCTCGAAACACACTTAGATTTAATTATGTTTGCTAGGTTGTAATCTGTTCTACTTGTACCAGATCACTGTCATATAAAGTGAATCTGATAGAGAACATGATTTGTCATCAGACTAGAGAATGACTTGAAATGTAAAGGATTACATCCTATAGAAGTCATTTTTTTCTTTATTCTGTTCGAGGACCAGATCAACAACAGACTACGAGCAAGCAAATGATCTGATTGATGGTCACTCGATCTGGTTGCTGAGAAATCCTTCACCGAGATTGCAACCATGCTTTGGAGCATTTTGTTGAAAAAAATTGATGTTGGACCGGATCGATGTCAATCTATTATGACCAGATCGTTACCATAAAGTGAGCCAGCCTAGACCAGATCAACCCAGTGATCTGACATTCGCTTGTTTGTCCAGATAGACTGAGGAGAAAGTGTATCTATTTGGAGATCAAGTTTGAAAGGAGAATCAATCACTATGCAAAGAAGGAAAAAAGCATCAATCACGATCTGCTTTTCATATTTCAAGGGATTGGTCAACCTTTCACACAAGGCAAGATGAGATATTCTGGGATTCGAATTCTTGATTGGCAATCAACATTTACTTCAAGCCAATAAAGTCCAACGGTTAGAATTTCAAATTCTACACCTATAAAAGCTTGGAACCAAGACTGGAAGAGTACGGATACAATTATCAACGACCAAGCAAGCTGTTACTCTGCCCAAGTATCAACGCATTCATCAAAGTTCTATTTGAGAAGAATTCTACACACCAGATCGTGTTCTAAGCCGTTTGTGATTAAAATCACACCACTCGATTCAAGTCTATCTTATCAAAAAGGAGAAGGAAGATAGTTTCGTTAGCTAGTAGTTTTCTAGTGGATTAACGTGAAGATATCTTATTCCAGTTGTATACTGTAAGTTGTAAAGGGACACGACCCTTATTCGTGCATAAGTTTCAATAAGGTTTGTAATTGGAACTTGTGGCTCGTTCTCAGCGAGGTTAAATAAGAAGAGTATCCTAGTAGTGGATATCTAATCCAGTTTGGATTAGACCGTGGACGTAGGGGGTTTCCCGAACCACGTAAAAATAACTGTGCCATTTATATTCTGCATTTTATATTCAGTTGTTTTTATTCTGCATCTATCATACTCATTCAAACCTGCATTCTTAATCTATCTTCTAAATACTCGATTAAGCTTTCAAAAGATTTTCTTAACAAGAGCACCAACTTAGTCCACCATTATTCCGCACACAATACACTGCTGGAAATTAAGTTTACACTTACTTTCTGCCTTGTATATCTCACGTGAGAGATCTTACTTGGATAGAACTTAATTGATTAGAAAATCATAGTGTTCTATCATCTAGAGCAATCTGTAATTCAGAAAGCTCACATCTCTCTGATTGAAATTGTCAAGTAAACTGAAAAGTTTGCATTTGGTGTATTCCCCCCCCCCCCATACACCAAACCTTGCTCTTTCGGGACCAACAGTTCCCCTTACTGACCCTGATGGTTGCCTCGTGTCCACCCCTCTCTCCCTGCCATGAGAGGTAGAAGGAAGTAACATCCTTAGGTAGAAAGTGAACTGGGTGTGAAGTGATAATGTTGTAAAAACCTATAGGAAACATGAAAGAGCATATGTGAGCACTATCCTTCCATCAGTGAAGTATAAGTGCTCAAAACAGTTTATGCAGTCTAGCAATCGATATCACAGTAATCACAAGTATAAATATATGCAGATGGGTAAAAGCAATTTATCAAAAGCATGTTTAAGAGATAATATAAGACAAACGGAAACAAGAATCACAAAGCAATGAACCTTTGCACTGGCGGACAAGATCAAATGCTTTTTCTAGTTTGTGAAACCCGAAGGTATCAAGAACTGCGAAGAGGTCTTGGTGCAAGTATGGTTTCAAAAAGGTCGCTTGATCAAGAAAAACAGAGGATTTGGGTGCCATTGTTACTAGAACAGAGTGATTTTCGGTGGTAGAGAGAGTTTTGGAGGAGAGGAAATATGCTAAGTGTTCGGGAAGATATAAGTGGAAGTGATAGATGAAACAACTTATCAAACATATAAACGAAAGAGAAGATAAGTAAAGCAATAAAATATTCAGAAATCCTTCCCTTTTTCAGCTTTCCCGCCTTTCCATGTTCTAGGTTTTCAGTCTATCACCGCCTCTATTTATCGTATGATGCACACGCTTTGATCGAATGGTTGTAATGTGGCGCGTTGTCTTTGTTGCAGTTATTTCCTCGATCACGTTTCCCAATTACTGTACTTAATCATCAAAAAATAAAAGATTTGATATCTGATGTCAGAATATATATAATTAGTCGCCGTATATAGTTGACCTTTCCCCCTTAATCAAGTAATGGGATAATTAATAAGAAATATTAATTTAATATCCACGTGGCAGTAATCTGGTCAAGATCGATCTCCTTTATAGTGATAGCTATCGATCTGGTTATGCCACTGTCCAGTCTGGTGTTTTGACTCTGTTACTGATTCCCAGTTGGAATTTTGATTAATCTGTATTGACATATACTTAGTGATCTGGTGTCAATTCCCTGTTGGAATTTCACGTGATCTTAATTTTATCGATCTGTACCATGTCAATCTGGTTTTGATTCCCTGTTGGAACATTTAACTTGATCTGGTTTATATCAATCTGGTTCTTGCTTCAAGATTTAATAATCCTAGTTTACCACAAAGCATCTTAAATCTTTCTTCTGGTAATGCTTTGGTAAGAATATCAGCTCTCTGTATTTCAGTGTGTATTTTCTCGATCTGTACATGTTTTCTTTCAACATGATCTCTTATAAAGTGATGTCTTACATCCACATGTTTGCATCTGGTATGCAGAACAGGATTCTATGTGATTGCTATAGCACTTGAACTATCACAGAAAATAGGGATCTCCTTGACATCAATCTCATAGTCTTTAAGCTGTTGTCTTAGCCACAGTATTTGTGCACAACAACTTCCAGCTGCCATATATTAAGCCTCTGTGGTAGATGTGGCAACAGATGTCTGTTTCTTTGAGAACCAAGAGATCAGTTTATTTCCTAGAAACTGACATGTACCAGATGTTGACTTTCTGTCCAGTTTACATCCAGCATAATCTGAGTCAGTGTATCCAGTTAGCTCAAAATTGTCTTCACATGGATACCATAATCCTACATGGGCTGTTCCCTTGAGATATCTTAATATCTTCTTAGATGCTTCCATGTGAGACTCTTTGGGATTTGCTTGATATCTAGCACATACTCCTACTGCGAAAGTGATGTCAGGTCGACTAGCAGTTAGGTAGAGTAATGATCCTATGATCCCTCTGTATTGAGTGATGTTAGCTGCTTTTCCCTCTGGATCTGGATCGATTTTTCCATTGGTCTGCATTGGGATTTTCACTGGGTTACTGTCTTTTAACCCAAATTTGATCAGTAGATCGTTGATGTATTTTGTCTGATTAATAAAGATACCATCTGGTAGCTGCTTGACCTGCAAACCTAAAAAGAAGCTCATTTCTCCCATCATGGACATTTGGTACTTATTTTTCATAAGTTCTGCAAATTTGTCACACAGATAGGTAGATTGAGATCCAAAAATGATATCATCTACATAGATCTGGACTAAGAAAATGTTTTCTTTGACTTTGATGATAAACAAAGTCTTGTCAACAGATCCTCTTCTGAATCCAGATTCTAGTAGGAAGGTTGATAAGGTCTCATACCAAGCTCTAGGGGCTTGTTTTAGACCATAGACTGCCTTAGCCAGTCTGTATACTTTCTGATCTGGATCTGCCTCTTCAAATCCAGGTGGCTGTTCCACGTATACTTCTTCTTCAAGGATACCATTGAGGAAAGCACTTTTGACATCCATCTGGTATACCTTGAACCGTTTGTGAGCAGCATATGCTAGAAATAGCCTTATAGCTTCTAATCTGGCTACTGGTGCGAATGTTTCATCAAAATCAATGCCTTCTTGTTGATTATAGCCTTTAACTACCAATCTGGCCTTGTTTCTGACTACTTCACCATTCTCATCTCGTTTATTTTTGAACACCCATTTTACACCTATCACACCTTGGTGTTTGGGTCTGTCCACGAGATACCAGACTTCATTCCTTTTGAACTCATTGAGTTCTTCTTGCATTGCTGTTATCCAATCTGCATCTTGAAGTGCTTCATAAGCATCAGATGGCTCCATGCGAGAGAGGTAACAGCTCAACAATGCACTCTCTGTATGCATTCTTCTGGTCTTCACACGATCTGATGGGTTCCCAACTATCTGTTCTGTTGGATGATCTTGTATCCATCTCCTTCTCCTGGTCATCTCTTCATTAGATATTTCAGGATCAGGTTGATCTGTTGGTTCCTCAAACTCAGGGTGTGCTGTTGATATAGTTTGAAATGGATTCTCATCTGGACTTCCTTCTGGATTTGGATTTTCATGTTGATCATCATTTGTAATAATTGTTTGATTGTCTTCTATTGATGATTTGTTTTCATCCAGATTGTGTTGTGATATTCCCCCTTGCTGTATGATCTCTTCAGCAACAGGTGGAGTGGCAATTTCTTCATCCTCACTTTTTGAATTCCAGATAAGAATGTCTTCAAGTAGTAGTTCATTCATCCTTCTGGTAGTCACCTGGTTTTCTGTCTGCTTTTCATTTAGTGACCTGTACTCAACAATAGACTCATCAAAAACAACATGAGGTGTTACCTCCACAATATGAGAGTTCTTATTGTAAACTCGATAAGCTTTACTAACATCAGAATATCCTAAGAATATTCCAGGGTCAGTTTTGCTATCAAAAGTTTTCAATTGTGATTTCCCATTATTGTGTATGTAACACAAACAGCCAAAAGTATGAAAATAAGAAATCTTAGGCTTTCTGCTGTTCCATATCTCATATGGTGTCTTTCCATGTCTGAGTGTGATGGATGATCTGTTTTGAGTATAGCAGGCTGTGTAGATTGCTTCTGCCCAAAATTTCTTTGGTAGATTGGTTGCATTGAGCATTGTGCGAGCTGCTTCCTTGAGTGATCTGTTTCTCCTCTCAACAACTCCATTCTGTTGAGGAGTTCGAGCAGCAGATGTTTGATGAGTGATTCTCATCTTGTTGCAGTATGCTTCAATCTTCTGGTTGAGAAATTCTGTTCCTCGATCTGTTCTGATAGAGGTTATATTCATCTCCTTTTATTTGGTGATCTTGTTTAGAAAATTAGGGAGTTTGTCTAGAGTCTCTTTCTTCTTTAACAGAAAGATGACCCAAGTGAATCTTGAGTAATCATCTATGATTACCAATGTGTATTTTCTCCCATTTATACTTAGTGGCTTGACTGGTCCAAACAGATCAAGATGTAACAGCTCCAGTATCCTTGATGTTGAGTGAGCTGTTTTGCTTGTAAAGGGTAATCTGGTTTGCTTTCCATCTTGACAAGCATCACATATGTGATCTTTATCATACACTTGATCTGGTAGTCCTTCCACTAACCTTTTCTTGGCAATCATGTTGATTGACTTGAAGTTTAGATGGCTTAATCTCCTATGCCATAACCAGCTGGTTTCTGATACAGTCTTAGTGACTAAGCAGGTCTCGATCTGATTTGTCCACTGGACAATGTATAATCTATCCTGCAGTTTACCGGTAAGGAGTATTTCATCTCTTTCCTTATTCTTCACCAGACAGTTGTTAGTATCAAAAACAATCTGATTACCGTTAGCACAGAACTGACTTACAGAAAACAGATTGTGACTAAGACCCTCAACATATGATACATTTGTGATAGTGGTATTGCCAACTTTGATGTTTCCATACCCTCTGGTATATCCTTTTGAATTACATCCAAAAGTAACCTGTGGTCCTGGTTTCTCTATGTAATCTGATAGTAAGTTCTTATCACATGTCATGTGTTTTGAACAACCACTATCTATTATCTAGATGGTTCATCTTGCTACATTACTCCTTCTTGCAGTTCTTTGATCCTGCAATTAATCAAACTTAGCTACCCTTTCAACGTTTGGGTGCTTGATTATTAGCAAATATTCCTTTTCGAATCCAGAACATTTTAGGGTTGGGAACAGAAATATAGCAGGTAATGATGTTCCCCTCGTTGTCAACTTTAGATAGAGTGTGAATTTCAGAAGGATGAAATCGTTCTGTTTCACCATTCTTCAAGTTCTTTTTATTATGAGCTGTCCTGTTGACAATTTTTGTCCTGTTGACATTTGCTTTTTGAAGGTGATCTACTTCTGTGTAGTAAGCTGGTTGCCCCTTTGTTTGATGATACTGCTTGTTCTTCGCATCTTTTATTATCATCTTTTGAGGATAACCTTTCTTGTTTTTCAAGTCCTTCACTTGATCTGGCATTTTCTTCCTTTCTGGTACAAAGCTTATGGTTGCCGAAGATTTTTCTGAGTGACCTGGATATCCTAATCCAGATTTGCCTTTTTGCTGCATGTTGATTAGCAGTTTGGCACGTTCATCACTTTTTTAAATCATTTCCTTGCCTTTCTTGATCTTCTCCTCAGCAACATTGTTTCTGGTAACCAGATCCTTAACTTTTGAATTAAGTGAGTGGATCTCACTGTCTTTTCTCTTGATCTGTTCTTCCAGATCGTTCATTTTAGCAACAAATTGTGTGTTTGCTGTGCTTAGAGTTTGCTCAACTTTCTTTAATCTGTCATTCTCTTCAACAACTTCTCTAAACGATCTCTTGATGCTTGAGTAGCTTTTGAACATCTCATCTATTTCATCCCATGAGTATTCTGCTTGATCTTCACTTTCCTGTTCAAGATTGTTATTATTATTTGAGGAATTTGAGTAGCAAGAATTTACCTCAACATCATCTAGACCGTTGTCCAATCTCATATAGCATTCATTCCAGCTTTCTTTGTCATCAGCTATGAAAGTTTCATCATTTTCTGATGAGCTATCCGAGAAATGACTCGAGCTGCTTGAGTTATGTTCAGCTATCATGGCTTTGCGTTCATATTTAAGCTTTCGGTCTCTTTTAGCTCTTAGTTCTTCTCTTTGGCTTCTGGACAGATCAGGACAGTCTGTTTTGAAGTGACCTGTTCTGCCACATTCAAAGCAAGTGTAATCTGTAGAGCTAGAGGTCTTTGTTGTTTTAGCAGTCTGCTTCCTGGATTCATTCTTGTCATCAGACCGATCATTGTCATGCTTCTTATTGAAGTTTCTTTTGTTATCTTTGTAGAAGCGTCTGTATTTCTTCGATCTGGTCTTCATTTTGTCCATTCTTTTGGTGATCATCGCAAACTCTTTTAACATTTTGTCGTATCCTTTCTCTTCATCTGGAGTAGCAGGCTCAGAAAGATCATCAGGTTTGCTCTTCGCTTTGAAGGCTACCTCTTTGTCCTTCTTTGAGCTGCTTTCTGCCTTTTTGGACAGATGATCTGGTCCTCGAATTCTTTGAATGTCACACTCATGACCTTCTAGGTGATCAAATAATGCTTCTGTGGACAGATCATTGAAATCTGCTCGGAGAGGTTGCATTGCAGCATAGATCTCCCAACTTGGTGGAAGAGCTCTAAGTACTTTCATGTTCTTCTCCCTTTGAGTATATTTTTTCTTTTTGAATGCAGATATCTCAAGGAGGATTCCAGTGAATCTCATCTTCATCTGCTCTATTGTCTAGCCTGGTTTCATTTTGAATTCATCATATTTGTTGCAGGCAAGAGACAGCTTGTTCTCAATCATTACTTCAGATCCTAGGGCTAGGTCTCTTAAGGCTTCCCACATCTCTTTGGCAGTATCCAGATCTTGGATTTTAGCCAGATGTATACCTTTGACCGTGCTGGAGATGATCCCTTTGGCAAAGTCATCAAGATTTGCTTCTCTCCTTTCTTCAGAAGTATATTTTTTGGGATCCTTTAGCACAGATTCTTTGACCACTCCTGTATCAGTGATACGAGTAGTTTCTTCTGTAATTGCCAGTGGCCCTTCTTCGATTACTTTCCACATCAGGCAGTGATGGGCTTTAAGGCACATCTTGATTCTGAAGCTCCATTCTCTGTAACCTTGGATGGAGAATTCTTCGCATGCCCTGATGACAGATGACTCCATAGCAGATAGTATGCACGTGAATGAAAAAGGTTTTCCTAGATCTATTCAAGTTGACCACTCAGGTTTTATCCCTGTAAAACAAAACAATGGTCGTTTGAACCACTGCTCTGATACCACTTGTTGGTCCCGAAAGAGCAAGGTTTGGTGTATGGGGGGGGGGGAATACACCAAATATAAACTTTTCAGTTTACTTGACAAGTTATATGAGAGTTCAAGCTATTCTGTATAAGAAAATGCTTGTAGATGACTAGACAGATCGATATGCAGATCGATAGCAGTCTTGGTCCAAACAGATTACTCTCTTAGTGAAAACACTTAGCTAATAATAAGAGTGATCTTATTACTTTCTCAATGTTGAGTGAGTGCGGAATAATGGTGGATTAGTGATTGCTCTTGTTTAGAAAACCTTAGGAATTATCCAGATTGTTAAGGAGATTGATTGAGATGCAGATCGAATGCTATTGTGGAAGGATAGAATAATAAACAACAGAAATTAAAGATGCAGGAATGTAAAGCACACAGTTGTTTAACGTGGTTCGGGAAAACCCTACGTCCACGATCTGGTCAAAACTAGACCAGATTATCCACTACTAGGATACTCTGCTTCTTTATACTCGTGGAGAACGAGTCACAAGTATCAATCAAAACTAGAGAGATACTTATGCACGAATTAAGGGTCGTGTCCCTTTACAACAGATTACCTCTACGTTACCACTAGAAAACTACTAGCTAGCAGGGTGATCTCCTTTCTCTCGATAAGACAGACTTGAATCGAGGTAGTTTGGTGTGATGTAGAATCACAAAGTGTTGAAGCTCTAAGTCTGGATAGCAGATAGATTGCTTGAAGGTATGACAACAGTATAGCTCGCGTGTGTTCTCTCTTTTCTCCAGATCTCTAACTTCAACTATATAGGCATTGAATTTTGAAATTCTAGCCGTTGTTGATTGGCGTGAGATAGATGATATATTGCCAATCAATGATTTCCATCATATCTGTTCTTGCCATATAGGAAAGGTTGACTCAATCTTTGAGTTATGGAAAGCAGATTGCTAACTGTCTCTTTCCTTCTATATGTTAACCGAAGATCTTCTTTCCAATCCCAATTGGATGGACTTTAATCTTGGTGTGGCAAGAGCATATGATGTTTAGGATGATGTCAGCTGGTGGATTGATGACTCAATCGTTCTGGTTCCTCGCCGTAGGCATCGATCTGGTCGCTGTCTGTTACAGCAGATCGATTCCTTTTGGCGTGAAAACTTGACCTTCATCCTATTCTAAGTTGAGATTGACTTCTATAGGAATATTTCAAGTCATCTCCTAATCTGTTCCATAACAAGATTCACTTTATCTCTAGTGATCTTGTTTTTACACGTAGAACTGTTCAAGCTCTAAAACAGCTAAGTGTGTTTCGAAAGACCATCATCAAAACTAACTATCTTAGGGTTCCCAACACGACTCATGGCGTTCCCACCTACATCAATGCATTGATCCATCTAGCTGGCAAGCAGGGAGTCGCTAACACTTGGAGTTTCAAGCTCACAATTGTAATCTGATCTTGCCCAAGACTACTA
The DNA here is from genome assembly GCA_026898415.1 of Leonotis leonurus. Classification (NCBI taxonomy): domain Eukaryota; kingdom Viridiplantae; phylum Streptophyta; class Magnoliopsida; order Lamiales; family Lamiaceae; genus Leonotis; species Leonotis leonurus. The sequence goes on from JAPKLX010001264.1 coordinate 10,957, forward strand.
CTGGCCAGACAACACCGTGAACTTGATCAAGTTGTATAGGATTCAAATCCAGCACTTTAGGAACTTGCCAATACAATTATGCGTGCAATTGGACTCAATTCATCTTTCCCAAGCCAAGTTTATAAACCTAGCTACTCATTTGAAAAGTAAAGAACACAAACGTGATGGATAAAAGTATACTTATATTGAAATACAGAAATAGAGTGTTACCAAAAGATTCTCTTGCCAGGACCAACTCTTGGCAAGGCCGAAAGCATTAACAGAATTTAAATAAAGTGTTTACCCGTATGACAAGTTTCTTCCTCCCCAACACTCATTGAAATAAAGCCTAAACTAAAGATAAGAGCAGTCGGGCGTCGTCCCACCCTCGAATGTGTATGTCTCTGATTCATCGCGTGAGGTATTTATAGACCTTCGTGGTCTTGGGCTTTATGCTATTGGTGCCTAGGGTTCACGGCGAACTTCATTTCCCGGTCAGATCTTCCGCGTTAAAGGAGATACTCCATATCCTCTAAATATGTCGTGGAAGGAAAGAGAGATATGTTTTCTTTTCCGCAGAAGGAAAGAAATCTACCGCGCATCCCAACGTGTTGCCCATAGTCTTCTGCGCTCCTGACTGCTTCACTCTTCCTCCTTATCTTGGCCAATGTGCTTCTCTTGCCCCCAACGGTTGCAGCGTGATCTCCAGCGGTACCTTGCCTTGAGCTTCAGATTGCCCAAGATGCTCTGTGTGTAAATATGCCTCTTTCTTGAGATGACCTGCAACCTTGACCTGTAACTTGCCAACCCAGACTTGTGTCCTCCCAGACACAAAATACCACACAAACAAAGGAAAATGACTCGATTTAGGCCTAAAATAAAACACAAAAAAGAACATGAAAAATGGTCTCGCCAATATCTTAAACGGACTAAGGAGTACTGTTTGGTTTACCAGGCTGATTCATTATGCCCTTTGGGTTATACCGATTCTGACTTTCAGACAGATTGGGACTCAAGAAAATCTACCTTCGGGTATTTGTTTACTTTGGGAGGCGGAGCCGTGACATAGATTACTGTGAAGCATAAATGCATCGCGGACTCCACCATGGAAGCTGAGTATGTGGCCGCATCTGAGGCCGCAAAGGAAGTAGTTTGGCTCAAGAGCTTCTTGATGGACCTAGATGTGATTCCGAGTATGCAGGCGAGTATCACGATTTATTATGACAACTCTTGTGCAGTGACAAACTTAAGGAAGCCACGGGCCCACAAGGCAAGTAAACACATCCAGAGGAAATATCACATTATCCGTGATAGGCAACATAGTGGTGACGAAGATTTCGTCGGAGGACAACCTAGCAGATCCCTTCACGAAAAGCCTGAACGGGAAGATGTTTGAGAGACATGTAGAGCGGTTAGGAGTAAAACATGTTATAGACCTGCTTTAGGTATAAGTGAGAGAGTTATATGTCATGCGACACAGATTTGTATACTCTAAAGCATGTTTGAGTAAAGTAGAAGATTTTCAGGGTTTGTATACTTCAAAGCATGATTTTAATGAGAATAAATGTTTTCAGTTTCATTTTAATGAGAATAAATGTTTCTGTCATTGTTTTGTTATTTATTATCTTTATATTAAATTGTAAACATGTCCATTTACTACAATTGTAGACTGTGTGGTGGATCGATGATCACAGAAGGTAACACAGTCGGATCCTTTATAGTATAAAGCTCACAGCTTAGACAGACTCAGACAGTCTAGTCAGCAAAGGCTGCGGTGTGGATTGTTGTTCGTTGCTAACGAATCAGATTGTTTCTTCGCTAGCGAAAAACTAGCAAAAGAAGAAGGTATAATTTAAATTCCGCAATTATATTCTCCTACGTGGTATTAAATGTCAAGAATTAATTATTTATGCGATTAATTAAACATGTGGATCATTCGTATTTTTTAGCCCCTCATACGGGTTCTATCAGCTAGTTCTACCCAATCTTGGGTAGTAGATACATGAACCACTGACCATGTGTGTTGTGATATGCAAGTGTTCATGCATTCCAGACTGCTCAGAAATAGTCAGATATCCATCTCCTTGGGCGACGCTATGAAAGTGGCGGTTGTTGCAGTGGGAGATATGCAACTATATTTTACTTCTTATATTTTAGTTTTACGAGATGTTTTACTAGTGCCTAGTTTTAGAAATAATTTAATTTTGATTTCTAAACTCGTTTTGGATGGATATTTAGTTTCTTTTGATGATTCAATTATTATCAAGAAAATAAATATGTTGAACTATTTGGACACGATGATTAATAACTTGTATATTATATCTACACAATATATACAACAACCTAATGTCACTTATAACTTATCTATTAATAACTTGATGATTCACATAGTCTCGTACATGTCAGAACATGCCCTTCCAGTATACACTGCTTGCCAAATGACGGTAAGTTTGTAGTGCCCTGGCGTGGTCTCCCTCTGGAGTATCATGAAACTCATATAACAATTTCGGAATCCAATTCAAAGTGGAAGCTAACACCAACCTCCCTTTATAAAACAGTTGCCCAATTTGCAACATATACCCGACTCGGCTGCCTGGATCAGTTTGGAGAGCTTCACCAATTTCTCTAATGTACTCATTCATGGTTTCTAACACGTCTTGTATACCTTCCCAAGTCGGCCCACTAAATGTTGTCAACACACCATCCTCCACCCTCCTAGAAAGTGCATCCGCTGCGGAGTTTGAAACTCCTAGCTTATATTCAATCTGAAAATCATATCCAAGTAACTTGGCCACCCAAACTTGCTGCGAAGGAGTAAGAATTTTCTATGAGAGGAGGTGCTTAAGGTTGTTACGATCAATGTGAACTGTGAAGTGACACCGATAAATTGGTACCTCGTAACGACTTGTGTTTTTTCTTTGGCTATCCTAAAGAGACAAAGGGGTGATAATTCTATAGTGCTTGGGCTATCTTAAGTCCAGAAGCAAGATATTTATCCTCTTGACTAGTTTCCACCAGTGGCAAGTACATGGTCGATCCCACAGGGAGTTGGTGAAGTTCTCTTTCTATGTCACTATTTGGGGGTTTGAATTGATGGAACCCGTATGAGGGGCTCACGAAAACGCATGATCCATATATTAATTAATCACACAAATAATTAATTCTTAAAACAACATAGGAGAATATAATACGGAAAAACATAAATTATACCTTCTCCTACGCAAGTCCTCCGCTTGTGGAGAAGCGATTTGAATCGCTAGCAACGATCCGCAATCCATGCCGTTGGATCTACAATCTTGATCTCCACCAAAGTCCAACCGTATGAACTTCTATCATATTCCCGGTCTATCTACTAGAATATCGTGTGAGCGAATCTATCTAGTAGTCTAGAGAAAAAGAAGATCGAAAATTGGAGCCTTGAATGCTCTCAAATTTTCGAAAATAAGAGTATAAAATCCTCTTAGTGATGGCCGATTTTTATGATCTCCAAGAGTGAGAAATTGGCTCATTCTTATTCTCTATTTATAGACATAGTGGGTTAGGATAGGGTTTCTAAGGAGAATGAATTAGATCCCAAATAATAGCAACTATAATTCTTCTTTATCTCTTGTAGTTACAACAATATTTCAAATTCAAATTTGAATTATATTTAAAATTAATATGGACTTGGAAAAATCCATAATAAGATAAATTAATTTTCAAGTCTCATTTTGGGCCCAATTGAATTTAATTAATTGGTTGGCCCAACATTTAGACTTAAATTAGTTAATTTAAATTAAATTGTCCCCCAATTAATTACTCTATGTAAATGCAATAAAGAGCAGTTCTATAATAAATATTTATCGACTCCACTATAGGATAAATATTGAACTTATCTTGATTCATTCGAATTACGGACGTAACCCTTTTGTCATTAATTATTTCCTCACGTTTAAGATTTTCTAAATCCATTGATTAATTGAGTTTGCTGACATCTCACAATTAATTAATATATTTATTCGTGATTGATCCGGTTCAGACCTTTAATATTACATATGGAATAAATTCCCAACCGGCCGGGTTTCTTATGCAATAAACCTTTCTGAACGCCTCACGTGGATTTAATCAACTCGTGTCACCGAGACACAATTTTGTACGCCTGACAATTGAGTACTTCTGGCTAAGCCAACAACTACTACCCAAAACATCACTATTTAGAGTTACGAAAAAACTTGCAAGCGTAGATGAATCAAAGCAGCGTATAATCAACCGCATATACTAATGTCATCGTCACAGATTAAGAAATGAATTAATTTACGAGACCTCATTCTAAGTATCAGCACGTTAGAACTTATCTCATTGTGAAACCACTCAATATGTATACGCAAAGCATGTGTAACCGCTTATACATACCGACATCATTCTGCGAGCTAAGGTCAGTCGCATCGAAATGATATCGCAGCCTTTACCAACTAGACTGTCCAAGTCTGTCTAGACTGTGACTTTATATTACAAAAGAGCCAACTGTGTGACCTTCCGTGATCATCGATCCACCACACAGTCTACAATTGTAATAAATGGACTTGTTTGCAATTCAATATATATAACAATAATAAATAGCAAACTAATGATAGAAACATTTATTCTCATTAGAGTGCAATTGAAAACAAGTCTGATACATCGTCTAAGCACAAAGAATTCTTTGAGGTATACAAACCCTAATTGGTACCTCGTAATGACTTGTGTCTGTTCGTTGGCTTTCCTAAAGAGACAAAGGGGTGATAATTCTATAGTGCTTAGGCTATCCTAAGTCCAGAAGCAAGATACTTATCCTCTTCACTAGGTTCCGCTAGTGGCAAGTACAGGGTCGATCACACAGGGAGTTGGTGAAGTTCTCTCTCGATGTCACTATTTGGGGGTTTGAATCTGGGTCTTGCCTAGAGCAAGAACTCGTAACCAAGAAGAAAGTAAATATTGAATGTAAAACAACAGAAAAGAAAATAACAAAGATAGTTAAATAAGAAAGTCAGATTCGATTGCGCGGATTGGTTTGTTATTCGTTGCTGACGATTCAAATTGTCTCTCCGTATGGAGTGGATTAGCAAAGGAGAATGTATTATATTAATTCCACAATATATTTTCTCATATGTGGTATTTTCATGCTATAATTAAATATGTATTTAAATTATTAGACTTGTGGATCATGCGTATTGCGAGCCTCTCGTACGGGTTCCTTCAAGTCATACGTTAAGTTAATGGCTTCAGGTCGTCCCTCTCCTAAACCTCTGACTTCTTCTGATGATGCCAAAAGGGGGAAGAATTCTTGAAAACAATCATATCCTAGAAAGTACACCTTTTGATGAAGATGTTGATGCTGAAGTAAATGAAGAACAGAAAGATCATGTGATTATTCTAGAGTCTTTTGGAGAAAAGGATTAAGACCAGGAAAGATGATGACAAGGATGGCAATGCTGGTCAAGCTTTCAATGCTTAAAAAATTGTCTCTCCAACCACCATTCCCTCTACTCGCATCATAGATTTCAGTTGGGGAAAGCAAGGCTCAGGGAAGCGTCACAACCATCATCATCACAAAAGTAGTTCAACTGACACATCATCTGAGATAGCTACTGAAGCAATCTCTGAACTTCCTTCATCTCAAGCCGTTGAAACTGAAATCCGAGCTCTACTTCCTGTCTCTTTCCAAAAACCTAAAATTCTAACTAGGAAGGATTTCAGTCCTTAAGTAGTTTCTACTCAATCTAAAAAAGAATCAACTTCTCAGGCCAGTCATCTCAAGGAAATTCATGTCAGGACATCAGTGACGTAGCTGAAGCTAACCTTGATCAGCCTTCTAAAACCACTCCCACTGAGGCTGATATTCCCGTGATGCTTGAAGGCTCCAAGTCTCAAGGTAAATATAATCAACCATCCTTGAAACTTCAAGAAGAATCTCTCTCTCCCACTCTTTTTGGTGAAGTTGATGATTCTGAAGAAAAGATTCATATCCCACTTGAAGTCGAAGAGGCCAATCAAAAGTTTCAAACTATGAAGGAAACCAAAGCCTTGAAGCAAAGTTAGTTTGATACAGACTGTGCCACCAGAATCTATTGGCTAAGACTTCAAGGATAGAAATCAAGAACCACGCAATATGATCCTCCTATCTGGACTCAAACCGACTCATGAATTAGGCCAACTCTTAGCGATGAATGGGAAGAAATCAAAGATGACTTTATCAAGATGCATGACCATTGGAGAGTGTATGGTTCTGAAATTGATTTCTCCAAAGATCAACTCTTTCTGAACATCCTGGAGACTACCCAAAAGTTGAATTTTGTAAGAATGTTCTAGAAGCTATTGCTAAGCTTGGCCATGAGATCTTTGCCCCTCCTCTGAAGTCATGGGATACACCTAAGCTTGCTAGTACAACCTTCCTGGATAAGAGACCAATTGAAGTTGAAGCTATCATTGGTGTCATTGTTATGGAATATGAGTTAAATCTTAACTCAATCTTTGGAAGTATTAGAGATGCGACCTATCGTATGTTCAACGCTATATCTTTTGAAGAACATGTCAGACATGTTGAAGAAACTAGAGCTAATGTTCCCAAAAGCGTCAAAAATCCTGATTAATTTAGCTCTTTTTCATTTTATTATGTAACTCATTTATATTTCAGTTTTTGTCAAGTTATGATCTGAACATCTCATCCTTGTACTTGTTGAATCTGAATATAAATTGAAAGTTATCTCATTTGATCTTAACCCGAAGACAATATTCTTGTTGTTTAGGCTCTGATTTTATTTTATTTTTTTGTTTTAACTGTTGACTAACCCATCTTCCCTTATAGATTAGAATTCCTTCATTAAGGGGGAACTTTCTTTAGTGTCTTCACTATAGATTTGATGCTTTCAGGTTATGTTTGGCATCATAAAAAATGAGAAATTGTTAGGAAATATTTATAAAGGGTTTTGATTCAAATTCCAAAACCTCCCTTGAAAGATGATCTAAGTCTAGAACTTATATTTTAGTCTTATATGTTAAGTAGTTCATTTTACATGTACTGGCCAACATTGAAGGACTCCAGAACTAAAGACCGAAGAATATGTAACTCTCCCTGAAAACTAGTCAAGTTTCTCTTAAGGACTTTTAGACCTCAGCCAGGACTAAAATCCAGACTCTGAAGTCTCACCCATTGATAGCTGCACTGAAGTCTAATAACGCACTGAAGTGTTGAAGTATATCCCAAAGGTCTGAAGTCAACCTTGACTAAAGCCTAACCTCTTTAAAGGAAATTTCTCTTAGTCAAACCTACTACAACTAGAGTTTTTCATTTATGGAAAAGATCTCAAAGATATGTCCACAAGATCTAAATTACATGCACCATTTCTGGTAACTTAGTACAAAATTGCAACTAGATGAATTTCAGACGTATCAAACTCGATCTCCCCAATGGCTACTATTTGAGAGACGACTATAAATACGCAAACACTTCATCAATTCACATACCCGTTACCTTACACTCAAACTCTGCTATGATATACGTTTTTAAAGTTCTCTTCGCTCTCTATTCTCATACTACTTCGAACACTTATCAATATTTTTTAATACTCTCTCAAGTCTTTTTAGTGATAGAACTTGTAACCAAAGAATAGATCTACTCTTAGCCATAATGTTGAAGCTAGAAGTGATCGGAAGCTTATCTTGTATATCAAACACTTGCGGTTGATCACTTTAATACATCTCCAATATTAGTTGGAAACCCTCGAGTCACATCGAATATCGTACTCGGTACAAACACATAATGATAGAGATTTTTAAATGAAAGACTTAGATAAGTCTAAACATTATTTCGACCCGCAAATCGAGTATCTCCATGGAGGAATATGTGTTTTTACCAGTCGACGTATTTGAAGAATGTTTTATAAAGAACATATTTTTTATAAATAACATCTACTTTGCCCCAATGATTATCTCTTTAGTTGAAGTAAATTGACTCAATTAGAACTAAAAAAGAACACAAATTAATATTGGACCAAAAGTTCCTTATTTTGATCAATTCTAGATGCACTACTCTGTCTAATTTTATTTTTAAAATATATTTTAATTATATATTAACAATATAAATATTATATCTTGTTCTAGCACGAGTTACAATACTCTCTACACATTTATTTTTAATTAATCTTTTTATTTTTAATATATTAAAAAATATATAATTATTTATTTGTTGCATTTTATATATTTTTAACATTTATTATACTTTTAATTGGAAATAAATATTAAATTCAAATTTATTTTGTTATACTATCGGGTCAATTCAATAATAGACGCCTATTGGCATTCCACACTTCCTTCTCATTTCAGGGACTATCCGAAAGCGAATCCAGTACTTCTTGGTCGTGAATATCTGAACTGGTTGTTTGTAGTGAGTAGGGCCTCTTTCTCGTTGATCTCAATTCGCCTGCGCTCTATTGAAAAGTCGGAATTCCTACGGCGATTTTGTCAACGAACACGTCTCGGGCCGGATTGACTAATCTAAAAACCCTTAAGTTTAAGTTAAGGAGACTCTTCCATAATTTAATTTGGTGCTTTGCTTTAGTGTGATTGACAAAGGCTAGGTATGGTAATACCCAAAACAAATGAAAAGAGATCGGAGTCGATAATTGGCAGTTGGCAGGGAACTTGATCCCCCCCAGGAACTTGATCCCCCCCAAAAAAGGTATCTTATTTACTATATATTAATTATAATAATAATATTTATATTATTTTTAATTTTAATTTATATATTATTTATTGAAATGTCGGGTCGGGCTTGGGCGGGCCTGGATATGTCAGGCCTAAAAATTGACTCAAACTCACCCATCGGGTTTAAGATTTTGGCCCAAGCCCAACCCATAATGTCATCAGGCCGGGCTTGGGTCGGATCGAACCAAATTGTCATCTCTATTCGGGTTTGTGGAATTCTACAGGATAATCCATTGAAATCTCTTGTGATTAGAAAAGATTTGTAGAGTACAATTTATTTATATTTTTTAAAGAGAATCCATGAAAAATTCATAAACATTCATAAGATATTAAAATTTGTGGATTATTGAATAACTAAACATTTTATAAGACTTTTTAAAATCTATATTGAATACCTCAGGATTTTTAAAGATTTTCAAAAATATAAATTGAATACTCCAGATTTTAAAAAGTCTGAAAAAACTTTGCAAAATCTACAACCAATACACTCTCTAAATTAATAAAATATAGATAGCATTGTTTATTTGAAGGATAAGATTATTAAATTAATTCAAAATCAAGTAATTCATTATTTATCCATCAAAGTAAATATCGTATTAACTTGGATTAATTTTTTTCAATTAATTTTATTATGAAAAACAAACACAACTTTATAATTTATAAATTAATTTGATATATTTATAATGATTTAATATTTTTAATAATTCATAATATAATTAATATAAAGTGAATAACTTTAGTTTGTTTTTTTAATTAGATTCAATTTGAGAATTTATAAGATAAAATATGGCCACTTGACAATAATTATGTTATTGTTATGAGTTATACTTTATCTGTCCCACTAAAAATGAATGTTTGACGAAAAAGCTTTAACAGATTTTGTTAAATCAAGCGTATTTTAGTGGATGTAGAGAGTAAAATCTATATTATAATACTCCCTCCGTCCCATTAAGTTTGACATAATTCTCTTATTTGGACGTTCCACTAAGCTTGACACATTCTTAAAATAGTAAAAGTTATTCCTTTAAAAGGTATGGACCCTACGACCTTTATCACTCTTACACTAATTTATACACTCTACTTAATAATCGTGCCCAAAAGTTTTGTGTCATGCTTATTGGGACGGAGGGAGTACAAGTTAGGTCCAAACTATCCACCTCATTCCTTGGAATCCTCTCAACTTCCCATTTCTTTTTTCTGTTTTTCTAAATTTTTTTGAATTTTATCTCTATATTAATCATCTATAATATATATATATATATATTCTTATTTTCATGTAGGAATATGATATTTATGTCATGTTTATATTTCTATGTATATCATATATTTTATTATATATTATTCCATATTTAAGTAATATTTTAATAAATAGAATATATATAGTGATATATTAATTTGATATATATATTTTTTGATAACTAATTTAATAATAATTAATATATATTATGTACAATTTTTTAAAATCTAATGAGAATTAATAAATTATATGAAAATATCTAGATTTCTATATTAGATTATATGTTTTTCAACTAATAAAAATAAATTATATAAAAATTATAAAGCTCACATTATTTGATTTTTTTTTTAATATATATAATTTATTATATATGATTATTTTAACATACTTTTAATTATATTATTATTCAAACAATCCACATATATTTTTGAATACAGATAATAAAAATTGAATAAATCTTATTTTTTATTAAAATAATATTCCCTCTGTCTCGGCTAAGTTGAGGTATTTGTCTTGGGCACGGTAATTAAGAAGTGCATATTTAGAGTTGAAAAATGTATAAAGTGATGATATGAATATATAATATTTAAACTTGTGTGTGAGATAAATGTTTCCTAAAAAGGAATCGCCCCAACTTACTTGGGACGACCCAAAATGGTATATACGCCCCAACTTAGTTGGGACGGAGGGAATAATATATAAATATAAAATAGTGTATAATCTTCTTATTTATTTATATATCATATATTAATTGTCTATTATTTCATATCTAAGTATCATTTTCATTAATAATAAAAAAATAGTCAATGAGTATATTTCGATGCATATTTGATAATTAGATCAAATTGATGATTTTTTGGCCGTATATCATTATTATATAATGAAATTGAACTCCATTATTAACCACGTATTAAGTGATCTATTAGTATATACATAATTTAAATGTATTTTATTATTATAATTTATATGTATTTTCTTTTATCTTTAATCGTAAAAATTAACATTCATAATCATTTGTCATACTAATTAAATATATCCAAACTTCTATATTTTTTTGTTCGAGCAATTATTGAATTCAATTCATGTTCTTTTAATATATCACTATATATATATTATATTTATGGAAAAAATATATTATTAATACTATTATGATTTTAATCCTATGTGGCACTCTCAAATCAATTCATTCATATTTATTTATATTCTCATAATTTTGGAATTAAAAAATCATATTAATCATCTATAAAATTATATAATCTTATTTACGTATAGTATATGATATTTATGTTATATTTTTATTTATATGTATATTATATATTGTATTATATACTAATCTATATTATTTTCATAAATATAATATATATATATAGTGATATATTAATTTGATATGCATATTTTTATAATTAATTTAATAATAAATTATATAAATTATCTACAATCTTTTCAAATTTGATAAAAATTAATAAATTGTATGAAAATATTTAGATATCTAGGGGTGAGAATTTGGGATCGGGACCTAGGAAAATCCCGGTCCCGTCCCGAGTCCCGACGGGATTCGGGACCCCGAGTCCCAAAATTTCCAGGATCGGGACCTGTAACACCCGAGTATTTTATACCTGGCTTATAGGTGTTTAAAAAATCCCAAGAATAAATTTTTGGATTAGAAACTTTATTTTGAAGTTTGCTGCCAAGTTTCAGCGAAAACGGACACCAAATCTCCGCTCTTTCGAGAACCGGCTTATACTTTTATAACAGGTAGCAAGAGCAAATACAGAATTCATTCGAATGCCCGGATTTGAAGTTCGAGACGAGATATGAACAAAGCGCGATAATTTACATACACTTTTATCGCGATACGGACCATACGCGGAACTTTTTATTTTTCGCCGTCTGGTGAATAGTAAAACCGAGAACTCGAGAAATCGAGAAAACTCCTATTTATCGATTTTGATAGCATGAGTAATGAGAAAATTCTCGAGAAGTTTAATAAAATGAATTTCAGAAGAAACGGAGTTTTTAATTAATATTTATCAATAAATCGAGGAACAAGCATTTTCTCGATTTACGTGCAATTCGATCAGGCCAAACCCCGACTTTAGTTCACGAGAGACGAAGATGTTTTAATGAGTTAGAAAGTTGAGTGTGTTGACTCCCGTTTCAACGGAGATAGATAAATAACAAAGAATCGGATAGAAAATATCTAAAAGACGAAAAGACGATTTTGCCCCGAATACTTTAGATATTTTGGATGGGCAACTTGTGGCCTATGAAAGACCACAAAGTCAGCCCTCATTCTTCATTATTGGCGTGAACAAAGAAGAGAAAAGGAGGAGGATTTTTGCTTCGATTCTCGTCCCGTTCGTCTCGTTTTTCCGATTTTTTTGAAATCTAATCCGATAGAAAGGTAGCCCTCGATCTTACCTACGTTTCTACGGTTATATTTTCATGTTTTGAGCTTGATGAAAAAGTGAAATAGGGGCTGCCCTTTTCGATTTTTATCGAGTCGAGCCCGAATCGAAAAATGTCGAGAATTAATGTTGCTCGTGTAAGTTAGATAAGCTTGTATATTAAGTTTCAAGGCAATCTAAGAATGTTAGGTTTTGAGAAGTTAACTTGTAATATCCCGTCTTTTAATCCTAAATAAATTTTCTTCAGCTTTAAAGTTTCTCAAATATCTCGTACTTGGATTAAAATTACGAGACCAAATGTCGATAATAATTTTGGGAATAACGAGCACTTGCAACAATCAAAT
>JAPKLX010001502.1:997-11610 GCA_026898415.1 Leonotis leonurus
ATCTTGGTGGTTTTTATAGCTCTATCGATCTGTTGCTACTTCTGTCTGGTTGGTTCAACTCTTTCTGTCCGGTTGGAACTTTCTGGTTAAGCCCTTTCTGGTTTTAATGCCTTTCTGGTTGAACACTGTTTAAACACTTTCTGTTTGAACACTGTTTAAATACTTTCTGGTTGAACAACTTTCTGTTTAAGTTGATTTGCTCCAACTTTCCGTCTGAGACTTGCTTCAACTTTCTATCTGAGACTTGCTGGTTCAACTTTCTGTCTGAGACTTGCTGATTCACCTTTCTGTTGAAGTTGATTTGCTCCAACTTTCTGTCAGAGACTTGTTGGATGAACTTTCTGTTAAAGTTGATTTGCTCCAACTTTCTGTCTGAGACTTGCTGGTTCAACTTTCTGTTAAAGTTGATTTGCTCTAACTTTCTGTCTGAGACTTGCTGGTTCAACTTTCTGTTAAATAGAGACAGATAGAAATAATATATAGAGAACATGAGAAAAGCCTAAGTATGTTTTCGAGGGAACATCATCAAAACTCAATTTAATTGCGGGGTTCCCAACAACTTTTGCTCTTCTCCATCAATGATCTCAAGGTAGAAGAGAAAGAGCTGCAGACAAAGATGAAAGAAGAAGCCAACGAGTTGCAAATCTATCTCGCTCCTCTCTACACTAATAAGCAGGACTTATATGATCCTGTTGTCGATCTGCACTCTGGTGATTTTGATGACGCATTCTTCAACTTTGAAGAACCCGCAGTGGAGAAGAAGGAACCATCTGTTGCTGCTGAGACGTCTGTTGGTCCCGAAAGAGCAAGGCTTGGTGTATTCCCCCCCCCATACACCAAACCTTGCTCTTTCGGGACCAACAAGTGGTATCAGAGCAGTGGTTCAAAATGACCATTGTTTTGTTTCACAAGGTTAAAACTTGCGTGGTCAACTTGAATAGATCTAGGAAAACCTATTTTCATTCACTAGCATATTATCTGCTATGGAGTCATCTGTTGTCAGGGCTTGCGAAGAATTCTATATCCAAGGATATAGAGAATGAAGCTTCAGAATCAAGATGTGCCTTAAAGCCCACCACTGCTTGATGTGGAAAGTAATCGAAGAAGGGCCATTGGCAATTACAGAAGAAACTACTCGTATTACTGATACAGGAGTGGTCAAAGAATCTGTGCTAAAGGATCCCAGAAAATACACTTCTGAAGAAAGGAGAGAAACTGCAAAAAGAATTCGCAATGATCGCCAAACGAATGGACAAGATGGAGACCAGATCGAAGAAATACAGACGCTTCTACAAAGACAACAAAAGAAACTTCTACAAGAAGCATGACAATGATCGCCCTGATGACAAAAATGAAGCCAAGCAACAGACTGCAAAAACAGCTAGCTCTACGATGTGGCAAAACAGGTCACTTCAAAACAGATTTTTCTGATCTGTCCAGAAGCCAAAGAGAAGAACTAAGAGCTAAAAGAGATCGAAAGCTCAAATATGAGCGCAAGGCCATGATAGCTGAACAGAACTCAAGCAGCTCGAGTCATTTCTCAGATAGTTCATCAGAAAATAATGAAGCTTTCGTTGCTAATGACGAAGAAAGCTGGAATGAATGCTATGTGGGACTGGACAACGGCCTAGATGAAGTTGAGGTAAATTCTTGCTAATCAAATTCTTCAAATAATAACAATCTGGAACAGGAAAATGAGGATGAAGCAGAATACTCATGGGATGAAGTAAATGAGATGTTCAAAAGGTTGTTTAGAGAAGTTGTTGAAGAGAATGAAAGATTAAAGAAATCAGAAGAAATTTTGAGCACTGCAAATACACAATTTGCTGCTAAAATCAACGATCTGGAGGAACAGATCAAGAGCAAAGACTGTGAAATCCACTCACTTAACTCAAAAGTGAAGGATCTGGTTACCAGAAACAATGTTGCTGAGGAGAAGATCAAGAAAGGCAAGGAAATGATTTACAAAAGTGATGAACGTGCCAAACTGCTAATCAACATGCAGCAAAAAGGCACATTTGGATTAGGATATCCAGGTCACTCAGAAAAATCTTCCGCAACCATAAGCTTTGTACCAGAAAGGAAGCAAATGCCAGATCAAGTGAAGGACTTGAAAAACAAGAAAGGTTATCCTCAAAAGGTGATAATAAAAGAAGCGAAGAACAGACAGCATCATCAAACAAAGGATCAACAAGCTCGTTACACAGAAACAGATCATGTTCAACAAGTAAATGTCAACAGGACAAAAATTATCAACAGGACAACTCCTAATAAAAGGAACTTAAAGAATGATGAAGTTGAGAGATTTCATCCATCTGAAATTCATTCTCTATCTAAAAAGGATAGTAATGGGAACATCGTTACCTGTTATATTTCTGTTCCTAACCCAAAAATATTCTGGATTCGAAAAGGAATATCTGCTAATAATCAAGCACCCAAACGTCGAAGGGTAGCTAAGTCCTATTAATTGCAGGATCAAAGAACTGCAAGAAGGAGTAAGGTAGGAAGAGGAACAATCTGGATAATAGATAGTGGTTGTTCAAAACACATGACATGTGATAACAACCTACTATCAGATTACATAGAGAAACCAGGACCACAGGTTACTTTTGGATGTAATTCAAAAGGATATACCAGAGGATATGGAAACATCAAAGTTGGCAAGACCACAATCACAAAAGGATATACCAGAGGATATACCAGAGGGTCTTAGTCACAATCTGTTTTCTGTAAGTCAGTTCCGTGCTAACAGTAATAAGATTGTTTTTGATACTAACAACTGTCTGGTGAAGAATAAGGAAGGAGATGAAATACTCCTTACCGGTAAACTGCAGGATAGATTATACATTGTCCAGTGGACAAACCAGATCGAGATCTGCTTAGTCACTAAGACTGTATCAGAAACCAGCTGGTTATGGCATAGGAGATTAAGCCATCTTAACTTCAAGTCAATCAACAGGATTGCCAAGGAAAGGTTAGTGGAAGGACTACCAGATCAAGTGTATGATAAAGATCACATATGTGATGCTTGTCAAGCTGGAAAGCAAACCAGATCATCCTTTACAAGCAAAACAACTCACTCAATATCAAGGATACTGGAGCTGTTACATCTTGATCTGTTTGGACTAGTCAAGCCACTAAGTATAAATGGGTGAAAATACACATTGGTAATCATAGATGATTACTCAAGATTCACTTGGGTCATCTTTCTGTTAAAGAAGAAAGAGACTCTAGACAAACTCCCTAATTTTCTAAACAAGATCACCAAACAAAAGGAGATGAGTATAACCGCTATCAGAACAGATCGAGGAACAGAATTTCTCAACCAGAAGATTGAAGCATACTGCAACAAGATGGGAATCACTCATCAAACATCTGCTGCTCGAACTCCTCAACAGAATGGAGTTGTTGAGAGGAGAAACAGATCACTCAAGGAAGCAGCTTGCACAATGCCTAATGCAACCAATCTACCAAAGAAATTCTGGGCAGAAGCAATCTACACAGCCTGCTACACTCAAAACAGATCATCCATCACACTCAGACATGGAAAGACACCATATGAGATATGGAACAGCAGAAAGCCTAAGATTTCTTATTTTCGTACTTATGGCTGATTGTGTTACATACACAATAATGGAAAATCAAAATTGAAAACTTTTGATAGCAAAACTGACCCTGAAATATTCTTAGGATATTCTTATGTTAGTAAAGCTTATCGAGTTTACAATAAGAACTCTCATATTGTGGAGGTAACACCTCATGTTGTTTTTGATGAGTCTACTGTTGAGTACAAGTCACTAGATGAAAAGCAGACAGAAAATCAGGTGACTACCAGAAGGATGAATGAACTATTACTTGAAGATATTCTTATCTGGAATTCAAAAAGTGAGGATGAAGAAATTGTCACTCCACCTGTTGCTGAAGAGATCATACAACAAGGGGGAATATCACAACACAATCTGGATGAAAACAGATCATCAATAGAAGACAATGAAACAATTATTACGAATGATGATCAACATGAAAATCCATTTCAAACTATATCAACAGCACACCCTGAATTTGAGGAACCAACAGATCAACCTGATCGTGAGATATCTGATGAAGAGATGACCAGGAGAAGGAGATGGATACAAGATCATCCACCAGAACAGATCGTTGGGAACCCATCAGATCGTGTGAAGACCAGAAGAATGCATGGGGAGAGTGCATTGTTGAGCTATTACCTCTCTCGCATGGAGCCATCTGATGCTTATAAAGCACTTGGATAACAGCAATGCAAGAAGAACTCAATGAGTTCAAAAGGAATGAAGTCTGGTATCTCATGGACAGACCCAAACACCAAGGAGTTATAGGTGTAAAATGGGTGTTCAAGAATAAACGAGATGAAAATGGTGAAATAGTTAGAAACAAGGCCAGATTAGTAGCTAAAGGCTATAATCAACAAGAAGGCATCGATTTTGACGAGACCTTCGCACCGGTTGCCAGATTGGAAGCTATCAGACAATTCCTCGCATATGCAGCATACAAGAGATTCAAAGTTTACCAGATAGATGTTAAAAGTGCATTCCTAAATGTTATACTCGAAGAAGAAGTATATGTTGAGCAACCACCTGGTTTTGAAGAAGGAAATCCAGATCAGAAAGTATACAGATTAACTAAAGCTGTCTATGGCTTGAAACAGGCACCCAGAGCGTGGTATGAAACATTGTCAATATTCCTGTTGGAATCAGGTTTCAGAAGAGGCTCTGTTGACAAGACACTGTTTGTCATCAAAGTCAAAGAACATATCCTTTTGGTCCAGATATATGTCGATGACACAATCTTTGGATCACAATCTCCCTATTTATGTGATAAATTTGCTGAACTAATGAAAAATAAATATCAAATGTCCATGATGGGCGAGATGAATTTCTTTTTAGGTTTGCAGGTTAAGCAGAAACCAGATGGTATCTTCATAAATCAAACAAAATACATCAACGATCTGCTGACCAAATTTGGGCTCAAAGGCACTAACCCAGTGAAAATCCCAATGCAAACCAACGGGAAGACAGATCCAAATCCAGAAGGCAAACCAGCAAGCATAACACAATACATAGGCATTATTGGCTCACTACTGTACCTTACTGCATGTCGACCAGATATCACATTTGCAGTTGGAATCACATATGGAAGCTGCCAAAAAGATACTTAGATATCTTAAAGGAACAGCTCACATTGGCCTCTGGTATCCACATGACGACAATTTTGAATTAACAGGCTATTCTGATTCAGATTATGCAGGATGCAAACTGGACAGAAAGTCTACTTCTGGAACATGTCAGTTTCTTGGAAACAAGTTGATATCTTGGTTCTCAAAGAAACAGATATCTGTCGCCACATCAACAACAGAAGCAGAATATATGGCTGCTGGAAGTTATTGTGCACAAATCTTATGGTTGAAGAAGCAACTAAGACACTACGAGATCGAAGTAAAGGAGATACCCATATTCTGTGACAGTTCAAGTGCAATTGCAATAACACAGAATCCAGTACTTCATACAAGATGCAAACATGTTGATGTGAGACATCACTTTATCAGAGATCATGTGGAGAGAAAGCATATCCAGATCGAGAAGATTCACACAGATATCCAACGTGCTGACATTTTAACTAAAGCTCTACCAGAAGATAGATTTAAGATGTTATGTGTAAAACTTGGATTACTAAATTTGGATAAGCTAACAAAAAGACAATAACAGATTGTCTAACAGAAAGACAATAACAGATTGTCTAACAGAAAGACAATAACAGATTGTCTAACAGAAAGACAACAACAGAAGGTCACCAGAATGATTAACAACAGAATGTTTTACAGAATGACCGAATGACAAAATGGAAATAAAGAATCTCACGTGTTATAATTTACTCAATTGAAGAAAGTACCACGTGGAAATTATTTCTTAATTACGAAGTCAAGGGGGAACTATTGAGTAAATTGAAGCGTCCAAGATAAAAGACGTCACTTTCCATAATCAATCTCCAAGATTGCAGTCTGCAAAGATATTTTCTAACCTAGATTTACTAAATCTTCAACATTTGTGATGATTAGCACATCTTTGGGAACTGTGATCGAGAAAATCCCTGCAAGAAAAGGAAGAAGGAAAGTTGCAGTGGATAGAAAGATACGCACACGCTCGCCTACAACCCTAGGATCTAGCGCGTTTATCACACGCAAGGAAAGGCGGCAAAACAAACAACTGAAGCGGGAAAACCTAAAAGGGAGATACTCATCCAACCCTTCATTTATTTACCGTTTTAATCTATACCATTGATTATTATATATATATGCGATACCTCTCACAGGACTGTTCACCTTCACTTGCATCGCACTGAGCACTACTCTCCTTAAGCACTTAAGAATTTCCAGACTCCCTTTTCTCTGCAAATCTTTTTCAAAAACATTTTGCGTTTTGATTATGGCACCCCAAACCTCATTGTTTCTTCAACATGTGGCCGAGGTTCAGAAATTTCTTTCGCCTGAACCCTATGCTGTCTTTGATACTCAGGGATTTCACAAACTTGAAGAAATTTTTGCCATGGTTACACGCTGCAAAGGTTTTTGAGTTTATTAAACCTTACTTATATCTGCAACTTGCTACAAGTATTGTTTTAACTTCTCTTATGATCCGCTTAAAATGTCTCATCATTCTAATTACCTGTTTAGATGGGAACATTCATACCTGTAAATATAAAACTGATGAATATACATATATATCTGCTTTGTATGTTCTTATGCTATTAGGCTTCTGCAATATTGTCACCTCCCGTCCCAACATGTTTTTGGGAAAACAAGTGGCTACATTCTATCTGACATGGAAGAATGATAAACATAGTTTTGAAGCAAATGTGTTGATGCCAATCGGTGACAGAACTAGCAAAACACCATACAATGTCATCGAAATGATCAACCAGGCGTATCGGTAGAAATATGAAGGTCTGACTTTGGATGACATCACTCCTAAACAACTGCAGGAGGCAGTAGAAATCATGATGGTAATACCCATCTCATATACAGGAAGAATGTTTCAGCGATCCTTATTCCAACCAGGCTTCAAGTTACTGCTCGAATTGGTTCAGAGAATTTTTCTCAACCATAGTGGATCGTATGATCAGGTAACCCCTGAGAAATTCCGAATTCTCACGGCAGTTGTCCTCAATCTCCGAGTCAACTGGAGCAGAATACTATTTGATTTGATTGCTAAGGAAGCAATACTGGTTACGTATACCAAAGATAGCAGAGGCAGAGGAACTTCAGTGGAAGTTAAGAGAAATCTACGTCATTCTACCAAAATCAGCCTGATGGTGGAACGATACTTCAAACAGCAAGTGTGGGAGGATGCTGTAGAATTCAACACAAGCCTCTCCATACCCAAAGATCAACATCAGCTCGAAATGTCTTTGGGACTCTCACCGGCCTTTTTCAACAAAATAACAGATGAGGTGCACCGTGTAGCAGCTCTGGAAATGGGCAGCTCTAATCCTACATGGATGCCACCTAACAAAGGTGTGGAAAAGCAGAAAGGCAAGACCACAAAGGAGAAAGTGGTAAAAGAAAAGGCTGCCCGCAAGCCCTCACTCAAACGAGGAAGTTTCGTTGAAACATAAACATCTGCATCTCAACTTAAACCGAAGAAACGCAGATTGAGAAAAGTTCAAGAGTTCTCACCACCTGAACAAGCTGCAGAACACTCTGAGCAACCAGAACAAGACAACCCAATCCAAGAAGAGGAAGTCCTGCCAGAAGACATAGCACCAACAGATGGTCCACAAACAGAACCTCTATCGGTGGAACCAGAAACCCGCTTCAACCCTCATCAGGAGAAAGATTTTTCTCCAGCCAGAACACCCACACCCTCACCAAACAGAATGGAGAAAATAGGTGAGGATGAGGAGGAAGAAGAAGGAGAATCTACAGATGAAGAGGAGGAGAAGAAACGCCAAGCAGAAGGTGTTATACATTTGCTGGAAAATGAAGCAGAACACTCTGTGCTGCAAGACTTTCCTGGTATTCATCACTTACCAGAAAGTCTGGGAACAGCCAAGCGCGTCAAGTTTTACTTGCTGGTCAAAGACAACGAGTACTATATCTTTGGTGCTCTGCTTCAGATCAAGACAATTGACGAACTAAAGAAGGAAGAGGCCACTCTGCTCAGTTTACTTCAAGCCAACTCAGTAGCAGAAATCAGAAGAGATTACCAGCACCTAATTTCTGCGCTCATGCAGCATGAGGCAGAAAATTTGAATATCACTCTGCAAACAACACACTGATGCCCAGATGGAAGAACCTGCCCCAACCGAACAACAACCACCCCAACCAGAGCAGGGAGCAGACCAATCCAAGAAGCCTACCAAGAAAACACCAATCATCAACCTTGACTCGGCGGATGATGAACCTGTAGGACAGAACATTGGTGGCGAGCCAAGCAATGAAATATACACACATGGAGCTGCACAGAAGCTGCAGAAACATGTCAACTTCTACACTATGGAAGAACTTTTGGAAAGAGAACCTAAAACCTTCAACAACTATCAACTTGACAATCTGATCACTCTTCGAGTTGAAGATCGGATGACTGATATATGCAATTCACTTCAAGAGAAGGCCACCCAGATACTTTCTGATTTTAACCAGTATCAGAAAGACTACATCAACGACATGGATCGTGACATACGAAGAAAGCTCAAGACAATCCAAAAAGAGCTTGATAAAAAGATAGATGATGATCGCATGTAGAATGAAGTAGAGCAGGCCAAGATCACTCGTCGTCTAAACGACATAGAAGAGAAAAACCAGAAGACAACCGCTCTTGTGGCTGATCTTTTGGTCAAACAACAAGGAACAATTGGTGCTGCCGTAGAAAAGAAAGGGACTCAACTTGCTGCTCAGTTGAAGGAAAATACTGACTTATCCATTCATTCTCACTTTGCACGATTTGAGAACGAGAAATTTGTGGATTTAATGAAGAAACATCAGATGGATGTCCTGGATGACCTTCTGTACCCCAATCCAGAAGAGTTCGAGCACGAGGACACTCGTCTTACTGAAGTTGAAGAACTTCAAGAAATCTATGACAAAACTGTGTCCACAATGAACAGCAGGCTCGAGCAGAAACTATATGCAACTGAGCAGACAGTTAATCTGTTGCTCGGGTACAAGGCTGACGCTGAAGAGAAAATAGAGAAGATGACTGAAGAGATTGCCTCACTTCGAACACTCATCACTACCCTCTTTGATGATGTCGAAAAGGGGGAAATCTCGGGAGGCAAAGGCAGCAAGAGTATGAGGAAAGAAGTGGGTTTGGAAACAGAAGAGGTGGGAATTGAAGCAGAAACACCAGCACCAGCTCAACCCAGGCCCACCACGCCACCAAGACCAGATCCTACACTTCTTGGAACTGAACAGACTTCTGATGCACAACAGATCCCTAGCGACAAGGGCAAGAAACCAATTGATGAGGGAGATCAAATAGCTGAATTACTGCTGTTCGGGATCAACATGAAGCAAGCCTGTGATCCTATCTTTCGAGCCCAATTCTACAAAGAGCAAGCTGAAAGAGAGAGGAAGATAGCTGCTCAAGAAGTAAAGGAAAAATCATACCAAACACCCTTCTCTCCACCATCTTCAGCAGAACGCTCACAACAGCAATCCTCACAATCAACCACCCAGTCAAAGAAAAAGAAGAAGAAAACCTCCACATGGAACTTGTCTCTGAAGAAGCAAACTCCCACTGATACTTGGGTTCCAGAAGACTACAAGAACGATTGGGAAAAAGTCAAGCAAGGATTTATTCTGAACAGATACTTTCTGAAAGAACCAACATACTCTGAGTCAACACCTGATGAAGACTTCAACAGATATCTGGAGAATTTTAGTGACCAGGACCTTATACAGAGGATCAGAATAGCTGCTTCTGATGCCAATTATCAATCAATTGGCTAAGATCAAAGGATACAAAATCGACAATCATGACCCGATTTATGCTAGAGTAAGGGATGGAATATATGAGAGCATTCAGTTAGTTTCTGATGCACAAAGAGAGAAGATGAAGAAAGGCGGAGCAGCCAGATGGTTTTCTTAGATAGATCTTATTTCTTATCTTCTGTTTTGCTCTCTCTGTTATTTCTGCTGTCCACTTGTACTTATTCTTTCATATTTCTATTGATGTGGAGTTTTCTAAAGACAAAGTCTTATTGTCCAGAAACTTTCTTGTTATTGATTGTTATACAACTCAAATAACAATCGGCTAACCTCACCAGAACATGATTCATGTTACCTTGGTTAATCTGATTAAGTATGGTTTCGACATCATCAAAAAGGGGGAAATTGTTGGGAACCCCGCAATTAATTTGAGTTTTGATGATGTTCCCTCGAAAACATACTTAAGTTTACTAATGTTCTCTATATATTACTTCTATCTGTCTCTATATAACAGGAATCTAAAGCATTCAGAAAGTTGAAGCAAGTCTCAGACCGAAAGTTGGAGCAAGTCAACTTTAACATACAGTTGAAGCAAGTCAACTTTAACAGAAAGTTGAACCAGCAAGTCTCAGACAGAAAGTTGAAGCAAGTC
>JAPKLX010003173.1:0-11498 GCA_026898415.1 Leonotis leonurus
ACTCTCAGTTTACTTGACTAATTAAAGGGAGAGATTTAAGCTTTCTGTATTACAGATTGCTCTAAGTGTCAGACCAGATTAATTGTCTAATCAACCGTGTTCTGTCCAAGCAGAATCTCTCAAGTGAGTAATACAAAGCAGAAAGTAAGAGTGATCTTATTCTCCAACTATGTATTGTGTGCGGAATAATGGTGGACTTAGTCTGTGCTCTTGTTTAGAAAATCTTTAGAAAACTTAATCAAGTATTTAGAGAATTGATTAAAAAAAAACAGCTTGAATGAGTATGACAGATAATGAATAAAAACAACTGAATATAAATGCAGAAAGTAAATAACGCAGTTATTTTACGTGGTTCGGGAAACCCCCTACGTCCACGGTCTAATCCAAACTGGATTAGATATCCACTACTAGGATACTCTTCTTATTTATACTCGCTGAGAACGAGCCACAAGTTTCAATTACAAACCTGATTGAAACTTATGCACGAAAAAGGGTCGTGTCGCTTTACAACTTACAGAAAAACTACTGTAAAACAGGATCTCTTTACGTTAATCCACTAGAAAACTACTAGCTAGCAAAGATCTCCTTCTTTCTTTCTCGATAAGATAGATTTGAATCGAGGGGTGGTTATGATCACGAAGGGTTCGGAACACGATCTGGTTGAAATCTTTTCTCAGTAAATGCTTCGATAGATGAAAAATGATTTATGGGCAGAGTAGATAAGAATGATATAGTAAGCTTATTCGCGTATATACTGCCAATCTTTGTTCCGAGCTTTTATAGGTGCAGAATCTCGAAATTCTGACCGTTGAACTTGATTGATTTGAAGTAAATGTGAGTTTACCAATCAAGGAAAGTGAATCCCTAGATTATCTCCTCTTTGCCTTCTAATCCGTTTGACAGAATCTTCCAAATATGGTAAGTAGATTGTTTGACAGATAGCTTTCCTTTTTCTGGTCTTGATTGATTCCATTCCTTTTGTGGAGCGAGGGACTTATTGAGACTTTGGGTTCTCAGAGACATTTCATCTGATGTTGATCTGGTTGAGCTTTCTGGTTAAGAGTTTCTGGTTCAACTTTCTGTCTGGGTTGACTTCTTTCAACTTTCTGGTTTAAGTCTCTGGATTCAACTTTCTGTTATTTATTCAACTCTCTGTCTGAGACTTTCTGGTTCAACTTTCTGTCAAAGTTGACTTGCTTCAGCTTTCTGTCTGAGACTTCTTTCATCTTTCTGTTTGAAGCTTTCTGGTTCAACTTTCTGTTAAAGTTGTCTTGCTCCAACTTTCTGGTACTTAGACTTGTTTCAACTTTCTGGTACATAGAAACCAAATAGAAATGATACAGAACATGAATAATTCCAAGTGTGTTTTTGAGAGAACATCATCAAAACTTAAATTATCTGTGGGGTTCCCAACAATTTCCCCATTTTTGATGGTGTCGAAACCACACTTAATCAGCGTAACCAAATTAACATGTATCATGTTCTGGAGAGATTAGCCAATTGTTATTTAAGTTAAATAACAATAAATAACAATAAAGATTCTGGACAATAAGATTTTGTCTTTAGAAAACTCCACATCAATAGATATCTGAATCGATAAGTACAAGTGGACAACAGAAATAACAGAGAACAAAAACAGAAGATAAGAGGAAAGATCTATCTAAGAGAACCATCTGGCTGCTCCGCCTTTCTTCATCCTCTCTCTCTGTGCATCAGAGACTAACTGAATGCTCTCGTAAATTCCATCTCTCACCCTGGCGTAATTGGGATCGTGATTGTCGATCTTATATCCTTTGATCTTGGCCAGTTGATTGATGTAATTTAAAATGTAGGTCTTGTCAGGAATATTACTACCTGGTATTGTTGGGCATACCATGAATTCCTTCTCCGGGGCTTTGATCTGTATCTTGGCATCAGATGCTGCTGTTCTGATCCTCTGTACTAGCCCCTTGTCACTGAAGTTGTCCAGATATCTGTTGAAATCCTCATCTGGAGTTGATTCTAAGTAAGTAGGCTCCTTCAAAAAATATATGTTCAAAATAAAGCCTTGCTTTACTTTCTCCCAATCACTTTGATCATTCTCTGGATCCCATGCATCATTAGGTGTCTTCTTCTGCAGGGATAGATTCCATGAGAATGGTTTCTTCTTCTTCTTCTTAGACTAGGTGGTTGATTGTGATGACTGCTGCTGTGAGCGTTCTGTAGATGAAGGCGAAGAGAAAGGAGTTTGAAATGATTTTTCCTTGGCCTCCTGCGCAGCTAGCTTTCTCTCTCTCTCTGCCTGTTCTTTATAGAACTGCGCTCTGAACACTGGATCACATGCTTGATCCATGCTCACACCGAACAGCAACAATTCAGCTATCTGATCACCCTCGTCAATTGGTTTCTTTCCTTTGTCACTGGGGATCTGAGGTGCTTGTTGGACTTGTTCAGTTCCAAGTAGAGTGGGGTTAGGTCTTGGAGGTGTGGTAGGCCTGGGTTGAGTTGGTGCTGGTGTTTCTGTTTCGATTTCCACCTCTTCTGTCCTGAAGCTCTTGCTGCTATCTTTGCCTCCCTTGCTGCTACCCTTTCCTCCCGAGATTTCCCCCTTTTCGACACCATCAAAGAGGGTAGTGATGAGTGTGCGGAGTGAGGCAATCTCTTCAGCCATTTTCTCCATTTTCTCTTCTGCTTCTGCTTTGAACCCAAGCAGAAAGTTGATTGTCTGGTTGGAGGCGTCCAGTTTCTGCTCGAGCCTACTGTTCATTGTAGACAGGGTTTTGTCATAAGTCTCTTGAAGTTCTTCAACAGCAGCAAGACGGTTGCTCTGGGTCTCAAAATCTTCTGGCTTCGGATAAAGAAGGTCATTTAATACATCCATCTGATGTTTCTGCATCAGCTCCACAAATTTTTCATTTTCAAACTTGGCGAATTGAGAATGGATGGATAAGTCAGCATTTTCTTTCAACTGAGCAGCAAGTTGAGTTCCTTTCTCTGCTACAGCAGCATCAATGGTTTATTGTTGTTTGGCCAAGAGGTCAGCTACGAAGGTTGTGGTCTTCTCAGCTTTTTCCTTTATACCATTCAGTCGGAGATTGATTTTGGCTTGACCTGCTTCATTTGCCAATCTGTCATCATCAATCTTTTTATCGAGTTCCTTTCTGACGGTTCTGAGCTTGCTTCTGATGTCATGATCCATGTCGTTCACGTAATCTTTCTGATGTTGATTAAAGTCAGAAAGTATCTGGGTGGCTTTCTCTTGTAATGCATTGCAGGTTGCTGTCAAACAATCTTCAACTCTAAGTGTGATAAGATTGTCGAGTTGGAAGTTGTTGAATGGTCTGGTTTCCCTCTCCAGCAGTTCTTCCATTGTATAAAAGTTGACATGTTTCTTCAGCTTCTGAGCAGCGCCTTGTGTGTATATGTCATTGCTTGGTTCGCCACCAATGTTCTGGCCAACTGGTTCATCATCACCTGAGTCAAGGTTGATGATTGGTGTTTTCTTGACATTCTTTTTGGATTGGGCGGCTCCCTGCTCTGGTTGGGGAGGTTGTTGTTCGGTTGGGACAGGTTCTTTTGTCTGGGCAGCAGTATGTGTTGGTTGCAGAGTGATATTCAAATGTTCTGCCTCATGCTGCATGAGCGCAGAGATGAGTTGCTTGTAATCAGTTCTGACTTCTGCTACTTAGTTGGCTTCAAGTAAACTAAGCAGAGTGGCCTCCTCCTTCTTTAGTTCGTCAATTGTCTTGATCTGAAGCAGAGCATCAAAGATATAGTACTCGTTGTCTTTAACTAGCAAGTAAAACTTGACGCGCTTGGCTGTATCCAAACTTTCTGGTAAGCAATGAATACCAGGAAAGTCTTGCAGCACTGAGTGTTCTACTTTATTCTCCAGCAGATTGATAACACTTTCTGCCTGACGTTTCCTTTCTTCTTCCTCATCAGCTGACTCTCCTTCCTCTTCATCCTCACTTATTCTTTCCATTCTATTTGGTGAGAGTGTAACTGTTCTGGCTGGAGAGAAGTCTTTCTCCTGTTGTGGGTTTGATGAAGTTTCTGGTTCCATATCAGGAGCTGGAGTGAATGCTTGTTCCATCGTTGGTGTTACCTCCTTTTCTGGTTCTGTGGGCATGTGTTCTATTGGTTCTGATTGTTCTGGTGTTGCTTCTGGTGGTGGTGAAGACTCTTGGACTTTCTGTAGGCGACGTTTCTTTTGTTTGGGCTGCGATGCTGATGTTTCTGTCTCAACAGAGCTACCTCATTTGACAGAAGTCTTGCGTGTCACCTTTTCCTTTGCAACTTTCTCTTTTGTGGACTTGCCCTTTTGCTTTTCCACACCTTTAGCAGGTGGCATCCATGTAGGATTTGAGCTTCCTATTTCCAGAGCTGCTACACGGTGTACTTCATCGGTTATCTTGTTGAAGAAAGCTGGTGAGAGTCCCAAAGACATTTCCAGCTGATGTTGATCTTTGGGTATGGAAAGACTTGTGTTGAATTCTACGGAATCCTCCCACACTTGCTGTTTGAAATATCGTTCCACCATCAGGCTGACTTTGGTGGAATGTCTAAGATTTCTCTTAACTTCCACTGAAGTACCTCAGCCTTTGCTATCCCTAGTATAAGTCACCAGTTTAGCTTCCTTGGCCATCAATTCAAACAGGATTCGGCTCCAGTTGACTCGGAGGTTGAGAACCACTGCCGTGAGAATTCGAAATTTCTCAAGTGTGACTTGATCATATGATCCACTGTGGTTGAGAAAAATTCTCTAAACTAATTCTAACAGCAACTTGAAACCTGGTTAGAGTAGAGACCGCTGAAACATCCTTTCAGTATATGAGATGGGTGTGACCATCATAATTTCTACTGCCTCTTGCAGTTGTTGATGAGTGATGTCGTCTAAACTCAGACCTTTGTCTTTCAACCGATATGCCTGGTTGATCATTTGGATGACATTGTATGGTGCTTTGCTGGTTCTGTCGCCGATTGGCATCAACACATTTGCTTCAAAACCATGTTTATCATTCTGCCATGTCAAGTAGAATGTAGCCACTTGTTTTCCCAAGAACATGTTGGGGCGGGAGGTGACAATATTGCAGAAGCCTAAAATCATAAGAACATATAGAGCAAATATATGTATATTCATCAGTTTATATGAACAAGCATGGATGATCACATCTAAACAGTTAAGAAGCAGTGATGAGACATTTTAATCAGTTTAAATAGAAAATTAGAGCAATACTAGTAACATGTTGTAGATATATGAGAGATTTAATAAACTCAAGAACCTTTGCAACGAGTGACCAGGGCAAAAATTTCTTCAAGTTTGCGAAAACCATGGGTATCAAGCACAGCATAGGGTTCAGGCGAGAGAAATTTCTGAACCTCAGCCACATGTTGAAGAAACAATGAAGTTTGGGGTGCCATGATCAATCGTAAGATGATTTGGAAGAGTTTTGCAGAGAAAACAAGTCGAGATAATCTTAGTTGCTTAAGGAGAGTAGTGCTCAGTGCAATGAAAGTGAAGGTGAACAGTTCAGAGAGAGATATCGCATATATATAAGAAATGGCATATATTAAGCTGGTAAGTAAGTGAAGGGTTGGATGAATATCTTTCCTTTTTAGATTTTCCCGCTTCTTCCTTTAATTTTGCCGCCTTTCCCTGCGTGTGATAAATGCGCTAGATCCTAGGGTTGTAGGCGAGCGTGTGCGTATCTTTCTTTCCACTGCAACTTTCCTTTTTCCTGTTCTGGCAGAGATTTTCTCGATCACAGTTCCCAAAGGTGAGCTAATCATTACTAAAATAGAGGATTTTAGTAAATCTAGGTTGTTTAGTAAATCTAGGTTGAAAAATAACTTTGCAGACTGTAATCTCGGATATTGATAGTACGAATTGACGTCATATCTCAAAGACGTTTTAGTTTCATTGAAAAAAAAAATTCCCCCTTGACTTAGCAATTAAGAAATAATTTCCATGTGACATTTTCTTCAATCTTGGCATTGTAACCTTCTGGTAGATCATATGTTGTTAACCTTATGGTAACCTTCTGTTGTTAACTTTCTGGTAACCTTCTGTTGTTAACATTCTTGTGACCTTCTGTTGTTAACATTCTGGTAACCTTCTGTTGTTAACATTCTGGTAACCTTCTGCTATTCTATCATCCAGACTTAGTAATCCAAGCTTTCCACACAGCATCTTAAATCTTTCTTCTGGTAGAGCTTTAGTCAAGATGTCAGCACGTTGGATATCTGTATGAATCTTCTCGATCTGGATGTGCTTTCTCTCCACATGATCTCTAATAAAATGATGTCTCACATCAACATGTTTGCACCTTGTATGAAGTAATGGATTCTGTGTTATAGCTATTGCACTTGAACTGTCACAGAAGATTGGTATCTCTTTTACTTCGACCTCGTAATCCCTTAGTTGCTGTTTCAACCATAGGATTTGTGCACAACAGCTTCCAGCAGCCATATATTCTGCTTCTGTTGTTGATGTGGCAACAGATGTCTGTTTCTTTGAAAACCAAGATATCAACTTGTTTCCTAGAAACTGACATGTGCCAGAGGTAGACATTCTGTCCAGTTTGCATCCTGCATAATCTGAGTCAGAATAGCCTGTTAGTTCAAAATTATCATCATGCGGATATCAGAGGCCAACATGAGCTGTTCCTTTAAGATATCTAAGTATCTTTTTGACAGCTTCCATATGTGATTCTTTGGGATTGGCTTGATATCTGGCACATACTCCTACTGCAAACGTGATATCTGGTCGACTTGTAGTAAGGTATAATAGTGAGCCAATAATGCCTCTGTATTTTGTTATAGGTGCTGGTTTGCGTTCGGGATCTGGGTCTATCTTTCCATTTGTCTGCATTGGAATCTTGGCTGGCTTGCTGTCTTTAACTCCAAACTTGTTGACCAGATCGTTAATGTATTTTGCTTGATTTACAAAGATACCATCTGGTAGCTGTTTTACCTGCAACCCTAAGAAGAAATTCATCTCGCCCATCATGGACATTTGATATTTGTTCTTCATTAGTTCAGCAAATTTATCACATAAATGGGAGGATTGAGATCCAAAAATTATGTCGTCTACATATATCTGCACCAAAAGGATATGTTCTTTAACTTTAATGACAAACAGTGTTTTGTCAACAGAACCTCTCTTGAAACCTGATTCCAGCAGAAATGTTGATAACGTCTCATACCACGCTCTTGGTGTCTGTTTCAATCCATTGAAAGCTTTAGCTAATCTATATACCTTTTGGTCAGGATTTCCTTCTTCAAAGCCAGGTGGTTGTTCAACATATACTTCTTCTTCAAGTATACCATTTAGGAATGCACTTTTAACATCCATTTGGTACAATTTGAATCTTTTGTATGCTGCATATGCAAGAAATAATCTGATTGCTTCCAATCTGGCAACTGGTGCAAAAGTCTCGTCAAAGTCGATACCTTCCTGTTGACTGTATCCCTTTGCAACAAGTCTAGCTTTGTTTCTGACTACTTCACCGTTTTCATCTCGTTTATTCTTGAATACCCATTTGACACCTATTACTCTCTGATGTTTTGGTCTGTCTACCATATACCAGACTTGGTTTCTTTTAAACTCATTGAGTTCTTCTTGCATAGCAATGACCCAGTCGGCATCTTTGAGTGCTTCATAAGTGTCAGAGGGTTCAATACGTGATAGATAGCAACTGAGAAGTGCACTCTCTCCATGCATTCTTCTGGTTCTTACTCTATCACTTGGGTTCCCAACAATCTGTTCAGGAGGATGATTGTCCTGTATCCATCTCCTCCTGCTGGTCATTTCTTCTTCTTATATCTCAGGTTCTGGTTCATTTGTTGGGTCCTCAAATTCTGGATGAGATGTTTGAAAAGGATTGTCCACATCTGGTTCTTCAATTTCTTGATTATTGTTCCAGCCATTTGTATCTCTTGATTCTTCTGGTTGATCATGATTTTGCTCATTGTTATCTCCTTCTTCTGAATGATATGTTCTGTTCCCCCTTGCTGTGAGCTTATTGCTTCAGCATTAGATGGAACATCAATATCATTATCATCTGTTGTATTCCAGATTAGAATATCTTCTAGCAAAATTCCTTCTGTTCTCTTTTCCTTGTTCTGGCCTTGTATATGATTATCACTCAACTCTCTGTCAATGACAAAAGATTCATCAAAGATAATATGAGGTGTTACCTCTACAACATGGGTCTTCTTGTTGTAAACCCTATAAGCTTTACTAACTTCAGAATACCCTAAGAATATTCCAGGGTCAGCTTTACTATCAAAGGTTTTCAACTGTGATTTCCCATTATTATGGATGTAACATAAACAACCAAAAGTACGGAAGTAATGTATCCTGGGCTTTCTGTTGTTCCAAACTTCGTATGGTGTCTTCCCATGTCTGATGGTAACTACAGCTCTATTCTGTGTATAGCAAGCTGTAGATATTGTTTCTGCCCAAAATTTCTTAGGTAATCGGGTTGCATTAAGCATAGTGCGAGCTGCTTCTTTTAATGATCTGTTTCTTCTTTCAACTACACCATTCTTTTGAGGTGTTCTGGCTGCAGATGTTTGATGTGAGATTCCCATCTGGTTGCAGTAATCCTCAATCTTATGGTTTAGAAATTCTGCACCACGATCTGTTCTAATGGTAGTAACAGAGACTTCCTTTTTCTTGGTAATTTTGTTGAGGAAGTTTGGCAGTTTTTCCAATATTTCTTTCTTCTTATATAAGAAGATTACCCATGTGAATCTTGAATAATCATCAATGATGACCAGAGTGTATTTTCTACCATTTATACTTAATGGCTTAACTGGACCAAATATGTCTAAATGTAGTAACTCTAAGATTCTGGTAGATGACTGGACAGATTTGCTAGAAAATGATGATCTGGTTTGTTTTCCAGCTTGACATGCTTCACAGATGAGATTCTTGTCATATATTTTGTCTGGTAGTCCTTCGACTAGTTTCTCTCGTGCAATCTTATTGATTGACTTGAAATTGAGATGGCTTAGACGTTTATGCCACAGCCAACTAGTTTCTGATACTGTCTTAGTGACCAGACATGTCTCAATCTGGTTGTCCCATTGTACAATGTATAATCTATCCTGTAATTTCCCGGTAAGGAGTATCTCATCTCCTTCCTTGTTCTTAACAAAACAATTGTTAGCATCAAAAACAATTTGATTACCATTAGTACAGAACTGACTTACAGAGAACAGATTGTGGCTAAGACCCTCCACATATGATACGTTTGTGATAATGGTCTTGCCAACTTTTATGTTTCCATATCCTCTGGTATATCCTTTTGAATTACATCCAAAGGTGACCTGAGGTCCGGGTTTCTCTATATAATCTGATAGTAGGTTCTTGTCACATGTCATGTGTTTTGAACAGGCACTATCTATGATCCAGATTGCACCTTTTGCTATCTTGTATCTTCTTGCAATCTTCTGATCCTGCAATTAATTACACTTAGCTACCCTTTCAATATTTGGGTGCTTGGTTATTAGCAAATGTTCCCTTACGAATCCAGAACATTTTTGGGTTGGGGACAGCAATATAGCAAGTAATAATATTTCCATCATTATCAACTTTTGACACAGAATGAAATATAGATGGATGATATCTTTCTATTCCAACATTCTTCAATCCTTTATTAGTGGGTACTGTTCTGTTGACATTCCTGTTGGGTAATGTCCTGTTGACATTCTTGTTGGGTAATGTCTTGTTGACATTCTTTTTGTGAACCCTTTCTGTTTCTGTGTAACCTGCTGGTTGTTCCTTTGTTTGATGGTTCTGTTTGTTGCCAGTCTGTTTCACTATCATCTTCTGAGGTTGTTCTTTCATGTTTCTAAGATTTATCACTTGATCTGGTATTTGTTTCCTTTCTGGTACGAATTTTATGGTACTAGAGGATTTCTCTGAGTGGCCTGGATATCCTAGTCCAGATGTACCCTGTTGTTGAAGTTTGATTAGCAACTTGGCACGTTCATCACTCTTGTAAACCATTTCCTTCCCTTTCTTTATCTTTTCTTCAGCAACGTTGTTTCTTGTAATGAGATCTTTGACCTTAGAGTTTAGCGAATGAATCTCATTGTCTTTTCCTTTAATCTGTTCTTCCAGATCAGCTATTTGAACAACGAACTGTGTATTAGTAGTACTCAGTATCTGTTCTGTCTTCTTCATCATATCATTCTCTTCTACTACTTCTTTAAATAATCTCTTGATGCTCGAATAGCTTTTGAACATTTCATTGACCTCATCCCAAGAGTATTCATCTTGATCTTCTATTTCCTGTTCCAGATTAGTATCATTTGAAGAGTTAGAGTTGCAAGAATATACCTCTACATCATCTAGACCGTTGTGTAGTCCTACATAGCATTCATCCCAGTTTTCTTCTTCATTGGCAAATAATGCTTCATCATCTTCTGATGAACTATCTGACAGGTGACTTGAGCTAGAATCTTCTTCTGCTATCATGGCTTTACGTTGAGCTTTTAGTTTTCTGTCCCTCTTAGCTCGTAGTTCTTCTCTTTGCCTTTTAGATAAATCTGGGCAATCTGTTTTGAAATGGCCTGTTCTCCCACAACCATAACAAGTATAGTCAGTAGGATTAGTGATTTTACCGTTACCTCTACTTTCTGTTTTGTCATCAGATCGTTCTACTTCTTTATTCTTCTGGTATCTGCTCTTGTTGTCTTTGTAGAACCTTCGGTACTTTCTTGATCTGATTTCCATTTTGTCCATTCTCTTTGCAATCATTGAGAATTCTTTGAGTAACGTATCATATCCTCCTTCTTCTGGTGTGGCAGAGGCTGCTGATTCATCTGTTTTGCACTTCGCTTTGAAGGCAGTCTCTTTCTCCTTCTTTGAGTTATTCTCGCTCTTCTTACTGGAGGAATGATCTGGTCCGTGAATCCTTCTGATGTCACATTCATGGACAGCTAGGTGATCAAATAGTGCTTCTACGGACAAGTCATTAAAATCAGCACGCAGAGGTTGCATAGCTGAATAAATCTCCCAGCTTGGTGGTAGAGCTCTAAGAATCTTGAGATTCCTCTCTCTCTATGTGTACTTATTCTTTTTGAAGGCAGAAACTTCAAGTAGTACTTCAATGAACCTGTACTTCAACTTGTTACATGCTAGGGACAGCTTGTTCTCAATCATTGCTTCAGAGCCTAGACTGAGATCTCTCAAGGCTTCCCATATTTCTTTGGCTGTATCAAGATCTTGGATTTTAGCCAGATGGACTCCTTTTACAATACTGGAAATAACTCCTTTGGCAAAATCATCGAGATTTGCTTCTCTTCTTTCTTCATGTGTGTACTTTCTGGGATCTTTAAGTACATCTTCTTTAACAACTCCTGTTTCAGTGATGCGAGTTGTTTCTTCGGTAATGGCCAATGGTCCCGAAAGAGCTAGGTTTGGTGTATGGGGGGGGGAATACACCAAATACACAAACTCTCAGTTTACTTGACTAATTAAAGGGAGAGATTTAAGCTTTCTG
>JAPKLX010002533.1:0-12794 GCA_026898415.1 Leonotis leonurus
TTCTGTTTTGGATGGATCGATAAACAGCAATGATTGTGGAGAGGCACAAGACGTATGCAAATCCTCACATTCAACTTGGCTTATACCTCGTACTTGACCTTTAGATAACGAATCACATTTAGAGACTTTTAAATTATATAAATAATCTCTACTTTGGCTCAAGGCACAATACTTAAAGAGTTCTAGGCTTCATATTGGTTCTAGTAAATCGTATCAATGCTTAATGCTTTCGTACTTTATCCTTAACAAAAAAAAAAAACATCTAGCATAATTCAATTCCTAATTAATTGCTCTCCAGCAATTAATTCATTTAAGATATTAAAATCCGACAATGAAACCGAAAATTGTAATAACATTTTCATACTTGGACATAGTACAATTAATCCAAGTCTTGGTCTATTAAATAGGTTCATGCTATTATATATTATTATCTCGTCACTAACTAAGGTATAACTCATAGTGAAGACATAATTCACAATCTAGAGCATAGCCACATTTTATCTAAATTATACTTTATATAAGAACATGACTAATTAACCACATTTGCTCGTTCATAACTATCAATATAACGGGTTTTAAGTGAAACCGAAACATGTTATAAACTAATGTGAATCCCTACTACATATATATAGAAAATCAGACTCATTGGATAAAAGGGTTGGGAGATATGACCTCCCAAACTTGGCTACTTAAAGTGTTGGATAAATTTCTAGAAATTGACAGATTTTAGGTGGTTTTTCATGAACTTTGAAGGCTCCTATCTTTCAATTCATAGATCCCATGGAGATGAGCTATATCATTCTAGAAACCTTGTAATGTTGGATATCTAAGTAAAAAGAAAACACTCAAAAATACTGCTTTATCAGGGAGATATGAATCGTTAAACTTGGGTTGTTGAAACAGTCACTGAGCTGCCTCTGCACAGCAAACTTTGAAACTTCATCATAAATCATAGAAAACTCCGATTCAATCGATTCAAGTTGGAGAATCACCCTAACTTCTTATATTTTTAGTTCCAAAAATTAAAACACAGAAGCATACCACGTAAGTCACTGAACAAAACAGAGTTCAGTTGCAGTTTCTTGTTCCACTTCTTAATTCAATCTTTTTGGTTTGGGAAGTTTTTAGTTATGAAAACTCTATTCTATTTTTGTAGCATGCTATGTTCTATGAACTTAAGGACATCGTCAACAACTTACTAACATGAAAATTTTCAATGCATAGAGATATCCTACCGATCTAAATCTTAAAAAGTGAATTACCTATTTGGTTTCGCAGCTGTGCAGGACAGCAGACTTCAATGGCTCGTATGACTCTTTATATGACCTCATTTGAACTTCTGCCCAGAAATAAGAGTTGTACGTCTCTGAATTAGCTTTCTATAGCCACCAATTACACCCCAATCGAAATTTTGTGCAGGAAGTTATGGCCGTTCCACCGCGACTGCCTTGGTGTGAGCGAATCCAGCGAAAATGATTTCCAACAACACAAAGGGATTGGTTTGGAGATGGAAGAAATATGATGTTGCTGAATTCTGCCTCCACTTCTTGGTGTCATCCCTCTGCCCTATCTCTTTTCTCTCATATTCTCTCATTTTATATATTCAGATAAGAGAAATGGTGGTCTATCTATTTGAAGAATGATGGTGACTATGATAAATCGTGTGGCTTGGGAGAAACCACATATGTAAAGTGTGTGGCTTGAAGGCAACCACATAATTTAGAGTTAGATATTCTCTTGGTATTTACTTAAGAAGATTAATATGTTATTAACAATTATTGTAATTTATTTTGTAGTAATTGACATTGTACATGATAATTGGGACCTTCATATGTAATAGTTAGACATAGTTTTACTCAATTTAAAGCTTATTTTGTGCATGATTTTAATAATTTTGAAATTACTTTCTCTCCAATAAAAAATCCTAGAGTACTTTTACTGCCTTTTTCTGTGTAATTTTGCCTCGTGACGAATGATTGAGGGCGAGTTTACACTCAATTCCATATTTTTTCTTAGCAAGTTTCTCTTAACTTTGATTATTGAATTGATCGAGTAGTCATTCTCTATCTATGATTTATGATTTCTTTAATTGTTTATTGATTGCTCATTGATTCATGTACTTGATTAAACTTGTTCTTGTTTAATTGAAGTGACGAACCACCGTTTTAATTTATCGTTTATTGGTTGAGATCGAGAGATAATTCCAATATTAGTTGAGATCAATAGATAATTTCAATATAGACCTAGGAGTTTAATCAACTTCAATTCTAAATCGAAAAAGTAAAAATTTTAATTCATTGTTATTTGTTGTGTGATTCAAATACGAAAGTTAGAATTGCGGCTTAATTATCGAATACACAAGTTAAGTAATTAAGTAACTCTAGGAAATCATTATCGACTGCGAATCTTTGTTCATATATTGAGGAATTCTTACTTGGGTGATTTAATATGCGAGTTTTGATTGCTGTCTAATTATGAATACATAAGTTATTAAATAGACTAACTTTTAAGAAACTCTTGATGAATGAGAAATGTCATGATTGATAGGAGCATGATTTAATCAATTTTAGATCTTCTGAACTCTAGGGCCTGAAATCCCGAATCCCACCTTTTAATTATTCTTATTTATTTATTTTATTGTTTCACTACAAAAAAACATGAAAAAGGAGACGGAGCTGACGACGGATTTATATTCCGTCGTCAACTGGCGACGGACTGGTGACAGATCTTCACAAACTGCTAACGACAGGCTGGACGACAAACTGACGACTGATATTTTGGCGCGCAAGTTGGCACCAAAGCTAATGATGGATCTAAAGACGGACTGGTCCATCGGTAGCCAGTTCCGTCATCAGTCCGTTGTTAACATTAATAATCTGATTTTTTATTTATTTTATTACTGGACAACAGACTTTTCTGTCATTAAGTCCGTCTTCCAGCCCTTTAAATTGGGTTTTAACCCCATTTCGCAAAAACAGAACACACACAGCACTCATCACCTCTTCTCGGCGATTCCAAGCTTCCTCCGGCGAATCGAAGCTCCCAATGCCCAGGTAAGTTAATTTCATCTATTTCCCTTCCGCTCTTTCTCTATTTTTCTCGATTTGAGACTTTTGTGCCGTTTATTCTCCGGGAAGAAGCTGCCGCCGCCTCCCCGCCGCTGCTCCGTCAGGGAACTGTCTCTGCCACCTCTGACGCCCCACAGCCTCTCCCCCGCCGTAGCCCCGTCCCACCAGCGCCTCCGCCGGCCACAGCCGCCCCCCGCCGTCGCCGTCGCCGTCGCTCCTTCCGTCGCCTCCCCGCTCCCCCAGGTTAGTTTTTTTGTTGTTTTTTTTTATTTTTGTAATTATTTGATAATTATTATTAATTATTTTGTTAATTGTTGTTTAAATAAGTTAATTGTTAAATAAGTTTATTAGTGTTTCATAATTGTTTATTAGTTTATTTAGTGTTTAATTTGTGTTTGATAATTGTGGTTTTAGTGTATAAATTATTTTGTTAATTGGTGTTTAAATTAGTGTTAATTGATTGTTAATTAATATATGTTTACTTAATTAGTTTAATTGTTTAAGTAGTTTTTAATTTAATTTGTTTAATTATTTAATTAGTTCATATTGTTAATTAAGACTATAGGTTTAATTAATTTAATTAGTTTAATTTAAGTGTTAATTAGTATAGATTTACTTAATTTAATTAGTTTAATTAAATTATTTATTTTTGTTAATTAATTTATATTAAATTTTTTTAGGAGCCGTCTTGAGCTGCCTTCCGCCGCCTCCTCCGGTGAAAGGTAATTGGTTTAATTTAATTAAGTTTTGTTAATTAGATAATTAGATTAATTTGATAAATAATTTTCTTAGTTAATTAGATTATTTAGTTAATTAGTTTAATTTAATTATGTTTAGTTAATTAGATAATTAGATTAATTTGATTTGTTTAGTTAATTAGATTAATTTACTTAATTAGAATAATTTAATTATTTAATTGCCTAGGTTAATTATATGTATTTGAGGTAATTAGAGTTGTTTAGTTAATTAGATTAATTTAATATGTTTACTTAATTAGTTAATTTGATTAGATGTATTTGAGGTAATTAGAGTTGTTTAGTTAATTAGATTAATTTAATATGTTTACTTAATTACTTAATCGGTCAATATCTGGATGATTCACGGTCCTGTGTACACTAGTCCGAGTAGAATATCTGATCTACTGGGACCCTAATTCGATTATAAATAAACAGATATGCATCATACATAAATCAAAACATTTATGGCAAGACAGTGCTTTGAAAACAACATATTTCATTCTAAAATCGTGCACACATATTTTATAGTGTAAGAAAGCATACTTTAATAGTCTCAACTGATGATGGCTTCGTTCTCAAAACGCGGATCCGACCTCTCGTCGAAACCTTATATGACTTATATTATTTGGATTTGGGCAGGACTTCTCCTGGGACCTTCCTCTTCCTTTCCTTGCTATGTCTAAGCGTTGGAATGCTATTATGTGGGTTGTACAATTTTTAGAAGGCTAGGAAAAACTAAGTATTTATAAGAGGAAACTGGTTAGGGTGCCGCGTTAAGTCCCTGTCCTTAAGATGCTGTGTGATTTGTATAATATATTCTTATTCCTTGTGTGATTTTCATCGTGGAGGAAAGAAGACAGCGTCCTCGAGCTCCTCACTTCTCAATTTTTTTTTTCACTAGAATCATCCTTCCCCTTTTTGGGTTATGTTTTGGTCTATTACCTTAATGGAAAGATTTGTTGCAGCTTGAATATGTCAACATTTTTGTTTTATGTTACATTTAGCAGAGTGCGGCACGAAGGAGGGTTCTTCTGCCGAGGGGTTTTAGAGGCATCATCTCTCTTTTCTTTCTTTCTCTTTTATATTAATTAGTATTGTACTTTTTAAGGTTTTTCTATCATTCTATTATGTATTTAGTATGTTCTTTGCAGATTTTGTTTCTTAATAGGTCTTTGGTAGTGTATAGTTTCAATCTCTCTCCCTTTTCTTTCTACAGACTGCATCCTAGGACCCTGTCTTTCTTTCCCTATATGTGCATCCTTTTCCAGCTTTTGCTATGTACCTCTTCTAAACTAGAGTAACACGTTGTAACATTTTCCTTTTGTGTATTCCACTATCTTACTTTATCTAAGATTTTGTGTGTGTATATATATATATATGTATGTATTTATATTTCAGATTTGTTGTGTAGTGGGATGATAATATAGATCATAGTGCATTCTTTCCTATTTTATAAGTTCTTGGTTTGTTTGTTTTCTTTTCCTTTTTTTTCTACTGTTCGTGTACTAGAGATACATGTGTATATCTTAAGTAGTTAATTAAAGTATGATTGTATCCCACAATTACAAGTCTACCAATGATCATCCTTCAATACCATGTAACTCTAATTATCTAATGAATTCTGTATTAACTACACTACTAATTTATCTAGTCATAGATTCATATAGCATACTAACTAACCATCAAGATGGTTTTATTCGATAAAATCTTATTCGCACGTTCTGATAATATTACATTACTACAAATTAACCTTGAAATTCATGGTATGATAATTTGAATATAAGAACATCTAATCCGAGCAATTATGAATTAAATCGGGGTTAAAAGAGCGGGGAATTACATCCTACCCCTCAAACTAAAAATTTCGTCCTGAAATTTGCATATTCTCGTCGAATAGTTCGAGGTATTTCTCTCGTATTTTTTCTTCGAACTCCCACGTGGCTTTTTCTTGCCCACGGTGCCTCCATAATACATTTACTAAGTTTATCGACTTGTTTCTAAGTTGATGCAATTTGCCATCTAATATAGCTTCGTGCTTTTCGTCATAACTTAGGTCAAAGTTTAAGGTAATTTCTTCTTGGTGAATAATATTTTTTGAATTGAACACGTATTTTCAGAGCTGAGATACGTGGAAGACATTATGTATGTTTCCAAAGCTTGGTGGTAACGCCAATCGGTATGCTACCGATTCAATCTTTTCCAGGATTTCATACAGTACTACGAAACAAGGTCTTAGCTTACCATTGACATTGAATCTCACGATTCCTTTAGATGGAGATACTTTTAGGAAAACATTATCTAATATCTCAAATTGCAATTCAGTTCTTCGAGTGTTCGCATAAGATTTTAATTTTTTTTCCTGAGCTTCCTTGATTCTTCCTTTGATTTGCCGAACAGTTTCAATCATTTCGCTAACTAAGTCGAGGCATACTAATGCACTCTCATCAACCTCGTCCCAATAGAGAGGCGATCTGCACTTCTTGTCGTATACAGTCTCATACAGTGCCATCTATAGGGTTCAAACATATCCTGTAGTGTTTGAATTGTTCTTTCCGACCATCCGTCGATTTATGGGTGGAACACAGTACTACAGTTCAATGTTGTGCTTACTTCTTCCCACAGACTCATCAAGAATCTAGATGTGAACTTTGAGTCTCGATCTGATGTGATTGGTACTGGTACATCGTTGAGACATATGATTTCACGGATGCACAACTAAGCTAGTTTATCTAAACCATGTGTGATCATTATCGGTATAAGGTGAGCACATTCCGTGAGTCTGTTCACGATTACCTAAATGGTGGCATTTCGTCGCTTAGACTTGAGTGATCCAATCACAAGGTCCATTGTGATGTGCTCCCACTTCCATTTGGGAATTTTCAACAGTTGCATCTTTCCATGGGGTCGTTGGTGTAACGCATTCACCTGTTGACAAGCTAGACATCTTTCTGCGGAGGATGTTATGTCTCGTTTCATCCCATCCCACCAGAATTTCCTCTTAAGGTCTTGATATATCTTTGTGCTTTCAAGGTGGGCGGTGTAAGGAGTACCGTGCGCTTCACTCATGATCATCTCCTTAATCTCCTGATTTCGCGGAACACATAATCTTCCCTCGAAACTGATGGCGTTGTCTTCTCGATAACTTATGGTGTCATTCTTCCTCACCTTGAGTCTTATCTTCTCCAGATTCTCATCATTTACTAGAGTGCCGAGAAATCCTTCTACGGTTTTGGGAGGAGGTAAAACTTCTAAGTTCATCTTACTGAACTCCTGTCACAGCCCGTCCCTCCGGCCTCCCCGGCAGAGTCCGGGCACGCGACTAATAGATTGAATGAATGAAGGATAAGGTGGAACATTGAATATATTGAATAGATAAATGAATGAAGGGAAATGTGGGATACTGAAAACTTTGACTGATAGAACACTGAGATCTTTGACTGACAGAACACTGAGATCTTTAACTGATAGAATACTGAGAACCTTGTCATACCAGGATTTAATTTACATAGTTGGCAACTTCGCCAACCAAAAACTGATTGAAACTCACGCAGCGGAATAAGGATCGACTGAAGTCTACGAGTATGAAGACACGTAGACACCCAAGACTTTAAATAAAGACCGACAAGCCCATCATAGCATGTCTCCCGTCATCACGTCTCAACCTGCACATTTATAAATACATGCAGGGCTGAGTACAAACGTACTCAGTAGACACATGCCAAAACCACATACATACAATATAATTGTCAATGCCGTAAAAGTGAGACATAGGGATTTTGTCTTTAAAAGCACCTACGTTCACTAAATTCATTTGTGAAAGCTCCTATTGTTCGAGATCGATGTCTAATTTTCTTTAGTATACTGGCCATATCTGTAATTTGATGATTTATGGTACCGAGAAGGTGGCCACCTTCTACGGACACCGGACCGACCAACCCGATCGATGACTCACGGTCCACTGAACCGGCCAACCCGCTCGATGACTCCCGGTTTACTGTAACCGGCCAACCCGATCGATGGCTCACGGTTATATGTGCACAGTTAGTTCGATTTACAATGCTTCGGATCCTTAAACCAGGAATCCAGGATCCTTACACCAGGTACCCTTAATCAGATAGGCATTTATACAAAACATAAATCATTTTCGGCAAGACAATATTTTGAAACATATTTTCTCAATTTGTAATCATTTTGAAAACAACATAAATAGCATACAGGCACACATAATTTTATTTGTAATAGAAAAGCCTACACTATATGCATAGGGTAGAAAAGCTATTTGGATAACTTCGATTTGCACTGGATTTGATCTCGAATTGCGAGGTAGATTTCTCATAAGAACCTTTAGAAAAGCTCGTATAAATTAAAATGCCCTTAGTGCATTTGAAATATTTAATTGTAAGAATATATTATTCTTAGTTCTTGTTTCGACTTGTTAATCGAGATATTGATTCTTCATATCAATATTATTTATAAAGTGTTGAATCCTCGATTCAATTTCTCCGGTAATTGCATTTAAGTGCAATAAGTGTATTAATACTTAATGAGATAATTAATTCTCAGTAATTAATTATTCAATTTATTTTATAAGTTATAATTATTTAACTCTTTACATAACCTTATAATATTAATTCTTTAAATCAATCATTAATAAATTTAGAGACATTAATCTTCTTAATTCAGAACCCAATATCATTAATTAAATTGGATTTTCTTAATTCATACTTAGGCTTTAATTATTATAAGCTTTAATTATTAACACTTAAGGGGTATATATCTTACTATCCTTTTTCCAATATTTAATATTTCTAATTAATTTAACTCCTTCTTAATTAAAATGATACTCTCAATTTAATTAAGTCTTAAACTATTACATGTTACACTAATCCCTTTAATTTAATTAAGTGGGCTTTACTAATTAATTATAATTAGTTAAGTATTAATTATCTTAATTTTAGTAACTGGGCCCATAGGTTTTTAATTAATTCAGCCCAACACTACCATTTATCTAGGCCCAGATCATTATATGCTCGGCCCATTACCAAATTAAATCTGTAGCCCAGTATTTTGTTCAACCCGGCCCAGTACCCGGTCTACTACCCGGCCCAAACTAACATACCCTAATCTCTCTAACCCTAATCCCTCATTCCTTTCTTTCTTCTTCACAGACACAACACACCCAACTCTTTCCTCTTCCTCCCTCTCGTTTCCTCTCTTTTCTCTCTGTCTCTCTCGATCTCTCTTCTCCACTTCTCACTCCCTGATTCAAACTCTCTCCTCTCTCCCTCGTCGATTTTCTCTCCCACTCTGTCTCTCTCTCGTTTCTGTCTCTTTTACTCCCAGAATTCACCCAGCCCCCTTCCCTCGTCTCTACTTTCGCTTAACTCCCTCTCTGTCTCCTCCTAGCCCTCTATCTCGCGGCTGCTCTCGGTTGGGAAGCTCACCGGAGCACATCACCATCTAAGGTAACTCACCTCTTTTATTTGTTCTATATATATCTCTATTTTAAATCTTCAAGCTTTGAAAACTGAATATCCTAATTTGTTGTTGGATCTTGGGTTTGAGATCTAATTCTAATTTCTTTCTCACTCTCTGAATTTTCTGTTTCTGCCCCTTAATCACTCGGGTTGCTTCCTCTGTCTCTCCCTCAACTTACAGTGAAGCTTAGGCTTCTGATTATTTCTAAAGAAGGTAAAATGGCTCTAACTTTCTGCTTTAAATTTCTAAGCCCTTAACTGTCTCTGCA
Organism: Leonotis leonurus; assembly: GCA_026898415.1. Taxonomy (NCBI): domain Eukaryota; kingdom Viridiplantae; phylum Streptophyta; class Magnoliopsida; order Lamiales; family Lamiaceae; genus Leonotis; species Leonotis leonurus. Next base: position 9,552 of record JAPKLX010002533.1, read on the forward strand.
TGTTTGAAGTTTTTTTGACACCAGATTTAATTTGGTGCATTTTTAATATCGTTCTGTATTTTTCTGAAATGATTTCTTTGCTGCAATAGGGTATTTGGTTGTTTGGTTAGGGTTGAGATGTTTCAGAGGTGGAGTTCTGTTTGGTGATTTGGATGGGATGTTGGGTGCTGGACAGAATGACAACGTCTAGATGGTTTTAAGAAGCTCTGTCCATGTTGACAGCCGTAGCTAGCCCTTCCCCCTCAGCTAAGTTCTTTTTCTTTTACCCTCTTGTTTTCATTTTATTATTATCTTTCAGATTTCATTCTGTTTTACAGAATTTACTTATACTTTGAAGTTGAAATTTGTGTGCATGCATCTGTAGTTCTAAGTCAGAACTGTTTCTATGTAATCTATGTTCCAAGAATTCTGAATCTGCTTCTAAATTTCTAGTGGTTGTGGACGAAATTTTCTTTTAAAACTTTACTGTCTCATTTATTATTTGCGTCTCTAGGAACCTTATTATGAAACTCGTTTATGTTCTTATGTTACTGAAATCATGTTTTAACTGGGAGGCAGAATACAGTTTTGGTATGCTGTGATATTTCTTAGATTTCAGAATATATAGGTTACAGTTCTGTTTTCATTGGCTTAAAGTTTGGTTTACTAAATTCTGAGCATGTTAAGCATATTGATCCTTTATTTCTCTGCAATTTAGGGCTCTGCTTTGATAACTGATTATGGTTTGATTTTCAAACTATAAACACCTATATTAAGTTCAGTTTCTAGCCTTTATACTGGGCTTTGAAAACATACGTATATGTATATATAAACTGATCGTTTGAAAGACTAAAGGTCTGAATATATTTCTGAAAATTGTATCGTTGGGACTCTGTTTTGGTTCTAGAAGTAATAAGCTTCAGTTTTGTTTTCAAAATTTGGACTTGGAATATATGTGATTGCCTTGTTATCATAAAGAGGTTAAGAGTTGAGATTACCTTAGTCTTTAACTCCTTCTCCTGGAGTGAAAACTGTGGCTTCTACACTCACTTTGTTATGGAACGTTTGATGGTGTTGAAGGGTTCTAGGGCAGCCCCTTACCCTCTTTATATAGATGAATGCAGTGTGTGTTATTGATAACTTAATGCTTAAGGTTAGAAACTAGTTTAATAAAGGTAAGGATGGAGGACTTCAACTCCCTCACTCAACCGAGACTGCAGCATGAAAAGCTGTTTTCTCTCCTTCAATTCAGCCGTGGTTAAACCCCCCTCACACTCTGTTTATTTACTTCACTGCACTGCAGCAGCCATGCTGCTTACTTATCACTGCAGCAGCATGGTGCTTTGTTCCTTCCATGTGATTTTTGAAGTCATCACTTATAGAAAATTTTCTTTCTTTCCTTTTAACCATGCTGCTGCGCAGCTTTATTTATTAAGCTTAGACTTTTCTTATGCTTTCTTATATACACTATTCTGCCCAAACATCTCTATGAAATTATTACAATGTAAGAGTTCCACTTTCTTAGTTTTCCTTACTTATTTTGTTTTAGAGACTGCCGTAGCATGGTAGTTGATGTAAACACTTGGATCTTTTATGTTGCTTACTACCATATAATGTAATGATACATATATACTTATATAGTTTATAGTTTTGATTTAATGTAGTGTTTCATTTTCTTATCTTTCCTTATTTAATTCAATACCTAATTGCATACCACTTGAGTGTTTCTATCTTACTTCCAACATAGTGCAGTCTATGTTTCATATAATTTCATATACGTAGTGCAGTCTATGTAACATTTCAGCAACATATTTTCATATAACAACCGTATGGTTCATTTATCTTGTACATGAAGAAGTTCAACCTCATATGTATATACGTATACATGTAATTTGAATACTATGTAGATAAAATTTTACCTACACAAATAACTTTGTATGCATTTATGCATATCATTTTATAGTTCTTACCACATAACACTTACTTATATACACAAACATTAAAACCTATATTTTGATATGTATATATCCAAAGTGTTAAAGCTTCTACTTTAATATTAATATATCTTAAGATATAATTCAAAATTTCTTTAATTAATTGTTATCTTAAACCATATCTCTTCAAAATTTTAAATCAATTAAATTCTTCATTTCTTAAGTTCTTTAAAGTACAAAAAAAAAATCTAACCCATTTTACTTCATATTAATTTAAAACAAACGTTTAATATATTTTTATCTCCGATTATATTACAACCGCATTCGGATATAGTTATTTCGGAACTTAAAAAGACGGGGTATTACAACTCCTTTATTATCTCTTCCTCCCGGGTAAGGAGGTAGGCAAGCTTTGAAGATGTTTTACGACTCAAAGCGTCAACCACTATGTTAGCCTTTCCAGGGTGGTAGTTTATACTACAGTCGTAATCCTTTAATAGTTCTAACCATCTCATCTACCTCCTGTTAAGATCTTTCTGTTCGAAGAAGTATTTGAGGTTTGTTTTTTGTAAGTGAAAATCTCGCAATTAACTCCGTAGATGTGGTGTCTCCAAATTTTCAGAGCGTGCACCACGACACCTAACTCTTAGAGTAAATTAGAACGTCATCTACGAAAATCAAGACAAATTTGTCGAGGAGTGGGTGTAATTAAGATCAATATGAATATATAATTTTATATATTATTAATATGATTTTTTTAATTCTAAAATTATGAGAATTTAGATAAATATGAATTGAGTGATTAAGAGTGCCACATAAAATTAAGATCAAAATGGTATTAATAATATATATAGATATAGGAGAAGATAACACACAATATACCGAGATTCAAGTAAGTGGGAATCATATACCACTTGTGGTTCAATAATCTAGAATTTGAACATTTACTTATACTAGAATGTTTGAAATTAATCAAATGACTAATGCACAATAAGCTTATACAAAAAGTTGACATATTCTATTGCTTCGGATGGATGAATATACTATGAAAGCTATGCCAAACTTCATTTTCTTAAGTTTCCCTGCACTTCATTTTCGCAAATGATTTCAAAATGAATAATGTATCTCGATAATATTCTACTCCAAGTTTGATGATTAAAATCTGCAGGATTTCATAATTTAAGGTAAACAACACAAAAACAATAAATACAAAAATGTGTTGGTAACCTTTTACAAAATGGTGATCTTTTAATTTCTCCAATTATGGATGATCTGATGATCTGATGCCTACCAATTCTCCAATTATGGATGATCTGATTGCACGTTTGAA